>JAIEZT010000180.1:45165-122722 GCA_019594935.1 Periophthalmus modestus | reverse complement strand
CCTGTGGTTCGTCGTCAGATTGATGGTCACTGGAAATATCCCACCTCCACGTCGGTTCAGTACTAAGTGTAATCGACCAACCACGGACACAACATTTGTCTTCATGTCGATAGAACAAAAATAAAACACTTTGAACAGAAGGTTTGATAGAAAAAAACACTTTGAGCATTTAACACTATTTACAAAAAGAATAAAATACAACACTCTGCTTTAAGCCCTAATCTTATTTGTCAGGGGAATCAGCTTCACTGCGCCTTTAATGTTTGATTTTTTTCTTTAAATCATCATGATTCTCCACAAAACGCTGAAGAATTTAGTTGTCTGCATGAAGAGAATCACCTGTCGTAAAGACTCGAAGTCCCAGCTTTTTAAGACGCCAAAAGTACCTGAAAAATAGTACAAAATAAAGTATTATAATATTTTGTCATTCAGATAATACACATTTATTTTAAATTCAGACACTTCCACTTTGAAGAGTTACTTTGCAGAATTGGGGAACAATTTAGGCTCATTGACCCACTTCAGATAAGAACTTTATTAAGACCTTTGAACTCAATTTAAATACTATGTTTGTCCAAATTGTAATATTCCCTTTGATGAAAAAGAAAAAACAATCTAACCTCTGCTATGAAGCTGGTCAGTTTAAACGAGGCGACATCCACACCACGGCGCCGCAGGGCCTCAGACGCTGAGCCAACCTTTGAGTAAGTGAACAGTATCATTCTGTATCTTTGAATACTTCTTTTGGAGATGTTCTGTAAAAGAATAAATAGTTATACACAGCGAGTGTATGAATGTCAACCTTACAGAACAGAACATCTGATATTAACACATATTGAAATTGGTAAGTATCGTATTGCAAGTATCAATACAAATAAATCATTTGACTATGATCTTCAGCTTCTTCATAACAAGTATAACAGTAGATGTTAACACAAAGTTATGTAATGTGGTACAATATATTATCTAAAAAAGGGAGTTTTCTTTTCATTGTTTTTCTAAAACAACATTCCATAGTGTTTCCTTTGTATGTGAGCTGGCCACGTGTGAAGTATCTTTACTTTACTTCAACTTACTTCTTCTACAGAATAATTCGTGTGTCTTTTTTGCCCTTCTTCTTTTTATTTTTCTTGTATTTCTTCTTTTGTTCCTCGTCGGAGGAAGAAGAGGACGATGAGGGGGACTTGTACATCCTCCTCTTCTTCTTCTTCTTCTGCTTTTTCAGTTCACCACCAGATGAGGAGGAGGATGAACTGGAGGAACATGGTTGATGCTGGACTCAAACTTTCAGCCTCATAAACTGATTGACACAAACATAAAAAAAAACACTTCATTACATTAACAATAAAAAGCAGGTCCATTTTTAAAGTAGCCCTGATATTGTGCAAAGTATTTGTTCAATGAACAAAATGATGTGACTATGTGCATCAAGTGATATTTATAAAACACTTTTCTCTGATTTCAAAATGTCAAGTAAAGATGTTACACGGTACAGAGTTGTACTTGGTTCACTTTCTTCTTCTTGAGGCCATTGTCTGGCCTCCAGCGTCTCCTCCACTTCAGCCGGAGCTTCACCTTCATGTCACAAAGCTCCTTTTTTAAGGTCAAGGCCTGGAGTTTATCAAATGCAGGAGCCAATTCTGTAAATACAGTTTATTAGGAAATAGATGAATTACTGAATAATGATGAATTACAATTAAGTTTTAAAAAAGTAAGAGCGCAGGCTACAGACATTTCCCTGAACCAATGACACATCCCCATCTACTGCTGGTGGTGATGGAACTGATCAAAAACATGGAGAACTGGGACATGGCTCGTGAAAAACTGAGACAAATCTGTAGTTTTGAATGAATATGATGAGACATGGGGTATAGTGATCAAAAGTGGGAGTGTCTCAGGTATATTTTCATAAAAAGTCAGAATGATATTGATGTCGGCCTGGTGCTGAATCTCCCAGTTTCACACAGCTGTGATTGACGAGTGGATTAGTCAGAAACACAAACAAACCTGATCAAATGATGTCATACTTTTTTTTTTCCATTAAAAACAACTAAATAATATATTTTGCCAATTAGGTCTCAGTTTAGTCCTTACTTCCTGCGGCAGCTGAGAAAAGCCAAGCTGCCGGTCCAGATGATGGTGCAGTTCTACACGGCCATCACCTCCATCCTCACCTCCTCCATCACCTCCTCTATCCTCACCTCCTCCATCATCGAGTCCATCCTCACCTCCTCCATCACTGTGTGGTTCTCTGGGGCCACAGGGACAGACAGAGACTGCAGCACATTGTTCTCTGCTGAGAAGGTGATTGGCTGCAGCCTCCATCTCTCCAGGACCTGTACGTCTCCAGGACTCGGGTGGAGCAGGTCGTACAGCAGCTGACACTTCTCACCCTGGACATGGACTATTTCAGCCACTTCCCTCTGGCAGGAGGCTACGGTCCATCAGGACCAGAACCTCTCGTCACAAGAACAGTTTCTTCCCCTCTGCTGTTTCCCTCATGAACACTTCATAAACCTGCACTAAACTGGACACTTCATAACACTGGTCACTTTAATAACCCATGATGCACTGTTGTTGTTGTTTTGATGCCACGATTGTATATATTTCTACTATTGTATATATTTCTACTATTGTATATATTTCTACCTCCTGCATGCCCTTATTTGTATTTATTTAGTGTGGGTTTTTTTGTGTGTGTGTTGTTGTATGTCGCACTTTATCACCGAAGTAAGTTCCTAGTCTGTGAGCTCTGCTCACGGACAATGGCAATAAAACTTCTTCTGATTCTGATTCTGACGTGCTCTGCTTTATCATCATTGGGACTTTTCCCTCTTTGTGCTCGCGTTAGAAAAATAAGTCACAGTGAATCCATCAACAGACGATGTCAGATTTGACTTGTTTTAAGATATTGCTTTTATATGGACACAGAGCTAAACACACGTGATTGCTCACAGACCGTGAACGCAGTGTTTTCAAACACGTATCTACAGTTCCAACTTAAAGGAAAGAAGAACATTAACACAAAAACGTGCTTCTATAGGCTTCCGTCGGTGTCCACCGGAGGCGCTGTAGAAGTCCCACTGGGCCCAGGTTCCACGTCCACCACCTCCTCGTCTGTCTAAGTCAACATATTCAACACAAAAGTTATTATTTTAATAAAGTTACTGTTTAATGCAATTCATCTTAAAAAATAAAACAATGTTACTCGGGCACTTCATCCCAAATCATTTCTGCGACTAAAAGTATGGGACATGTTAGAAAGTTGATAGTATGACCCTTTCAGCAAATACATATCATAGGTGATTAAACACTGAGCGTAACAAAAGGAGTCACCTTCATTTAACGTGTCCCTATTATTCTGATTCTGATGAAGGTTAGGTGCAGAATCTGTGATAAAGAACTTGCATTTGCAGGGAGCACTACCCAAAGCTCCGCCACTACAGGGCTGTGCATCTAAGTTCTGCATCAACTTCTGCACCATCTGAACCAACGAGAGAGAGGCACCTCCAGTGATGCCAGTAAAGACCAGTGTGTTTCAACCTTCTTTGTGTAAAGCCACTTTTATTTAGAGATATATTCCGTGGCACACCACTTATTTAGTCCAGGTGAAATCTCGGTTCATTCCTAGTTTAGACCTGGCTTAGTCATTGTTTCGACCTGGTCTTGTCCTTCTGAAACGTTGGTTTAGTCCTGGTTTTTGGACAGTTTTTAAGCACATCTGAAGACATCTCAAGGCACACTAGTGATTCCTGGCACACTGGTAGAAAAACATGGATATAAAGAGGAAAAAAATATATATAACACAATGTAATATGATATAATATTATTTTATATATTTTTCTTGTGCCTTATCATAGGTTTCCCTGCAAGAATCGATGATGGAATAAATAAACCTGGTCATAAAGGATTCTCGTCCATTTTTCCATTGTGGAACATGTGGGATTCTGGGAATTAAATGACCATATTTGCTCCTACATACACTCTCCCAAGTCTGTAATTATGTCTTTTGTGTTTTTCAACAGACTTTAAAAGGAAGGGTGGAGGCAAAATACCAGAAGGCCAAAGAGGAAAATGAGGCAAAGGTGCAGAAGGCTGTGGCTGTGAGTCTTACATCTGACATGTGGACGTCAGTGTCAGTGGACTCCTATCAGGCTGTGACATGCCACTTTATTGATGAGTTCAATGAATTAAACACCACACTCCTGGGTATACATCATTTTCCTCTGTCCCACACGGCTGAACATCTGGCGGACGAGCGTGTGAGGCTGATGGAAGAGTGGGGCATAAGAGACAGGGTTAGATGCTCATCACTGTGCGGCAGGCTTTTTTTAAATGTCAGGCATCACATTTGCATTAGCTCATGCTATGAACTTGCTGGTTAGAAAATCATTTGATGATGCAGCTGGAATGAATGACCTGAGGCAGAAGTCAAGGAAGTTGGCAACGTACTTTGGCACCAGTACATCTGCCAAGAATCGCTTAACGGCACTACAAGAGCAGATGGGCAAGCAGCCTTTGAAAATGATAATTGAAGTGGACACGTGATGGAACAGTACGTTTCATGCTGGAGAGAGACTATGAGGTGAGGGAACCAGTGGGGGCAGCCTTGGCATCCCTCAATACAGACATTGCCCCCTTAACCTCATGTGAACATGGACTTATTAAGGATGCTTTGTGCATACTTGCACCATTCCACCAGGCAACTGAGGAGTTATCAGCAGAAAAGAGAGTTTCTGCGTCAAAGATTATTCCAATGATGAACATGGTGCACCATGCTCTGGCTCCTAGAGTTCTTAGTGTGTGACCCACCCCACTGCCAAACAGCTTGGAGAGAACATGTTTGGAGGATGCGAGAGCATAATAGTAGATCAGAAACCCTAAGTATACTTACCTCGCCAACCCTGCTCGATCCTCGCTTCAAGAAGACGGGATTTTTGAGCCAAACCAAAGCTCAGGAGGCTGTAAACAGGCTAAAAAATGAGTGTGTGCTTCTTCTGAGAGATGCTGCAAATCCCCATGAGCCACAGCCTCAACCTGCTCCTCTAGATCTGTCTTCAAATTCAAGTGAGTGTGTTCAATATTTGTATGATTTTTTTTTGCAACATAGATCTTAACTGTTTCTGTTTTTTAGACGACATTTGGCATGTGCTAGATTCTAATATACGCAACAGCAGAAGCACCAACAGCTTTGTGGCAGATGCCACAATTGAAGTCGACCGGTATCTAGCTGAGGTTCACATTCCAAGAAATGAAGACCCACTAATGTACTGGACCAACACAAAAAAATGTTGTACCGACCCTTTATAAACGCGGCCAAAAGTTTCCTGTGCTCCCCGGCATCCTCAGCCCGTGTGAGAGAGGATTCTCCAAGGCTGGAGACATTCTTTCAAAAAAAAAGGAACCGCCTCAGCCCTAAAACCCTGGAAAAAGTTGTATTTCTAAATAAAAATCAGTGAAAGATATATTTGTGTGACTTTTTTTATTTTTTAATACAGGCCTTTACAAATAACCAATGTGTTAGTTGAAATAATGTAGACTAAAAACACGGCACAATTTGGTTGTAATGTTTGCAAAGTAACAGCAGGTGGCAGCAGAGTGAGACTCATCACTGAACCACATTTTGAATCATTTGGCTGTGAGATCTCATCATCTCATAAGATCATTTTCCATCACTCCTCAAGAACAGGCGACTCAAACAGGGACAAGGCAGAGTCACAGTTTCAGGATATATGTATTTCAGAAACAGGACTTGAGAGTTGCTGTTGTCACTTCAACAATCGAACAAGAACCAACTGAAGTGAGGAGAATATACAGGCAACTCTGGGCTGATTAACAAAATGAGAGACAGCTGCAGGAAAACAGGGAGGAGACAAAAGAAGGACTGGAACATGGAGCTGGACTGAGAGAAACAGAACTATCACAGAACTATCACACTGAAGTAACACGTGGAGTAAAACACAGAGACTGAAGTAACACGTGGAGTAAAACACAGAGACTGAAGTAGTAAAACACAGAGACTGAGTAAAACACAGAGACTGAAGTAACACGTGGAGTAAAACACAGAGACTGAAGTAACACGTGGAGTAAAACACAGAGACTGAAGTAACATGGAGTAGTAAACACAGAGTCTGAAGTAACACGTGGAGTAAAACACAGAGACTGAAGTAACACGTGGAGTAAAACACAGAGACTGAAGTAACATGGAGTAAAACACAGAGTCTGAAGTAACACGTGGAGTAAAACACAGAGACTGAAGTAACACGTGGAGTAAAACACAGAGACTGAAGTAACACGTGGAGTAAAAACACAGAGACTGAAGTAACACGTGGAGTAAAACACAGAGACTGAAGTAACACGTGGAGTAAAAAACACAGAGACTGAAGTAACACGTGGAGTAAAACACAGAGTCTGAAGTAACACGTGGAGTAAAACACAGAGACTGAAGTAACACGTGGAGTAAAACACAGAGACTGAAGTAACGTGGAGTAAAACACAGAGACTGAAGTAACACGTGGAGTAAAACACAGAGACTGAAGTAACACGTGGAGTAAAACACAGAGACTGAAGTAACACGTGGAGTAAAAACACAGAGTCTGAAGTAACACGTGGAGTAAAACACAGAGACTGAAGTAACACGTGGAGTAAAACACAGAGACTGAAGTAACACGTGGAGTAAAACACAGAGACTGAAGTAACACGTGGAGTAAAACACAGAGACTGAAGTAACACTGTGGAGTAAAACACAGAGACTGAAGTAACATGGAGTAAAACACAGAGACTGAAGTAACACGTGGAGTAAAAACACAGAGACTGAAGTAACACGTGGAGTAAAACACAGAGACTGAAGTAACACGTGGAGTAAAACACAGAGACTGAAGTACACGTGGAGTAAAACACAGAGACTGAAGTAACATGGAGTAAAACACAGAGACTGACTGAAGTAACACGTGGAGTAAAACACAGAGACTGAAGTAACACGTGGAGTAAAACACAGAGACTGAAGTAACACGTGGAGTAAAACACAGAGACTGAAGTACACGTGGAGTAAAACACAGAGACTGAAGTAACACGTGGAGTAAAACACAGAGACTGAAGTAACATGGAGGAACACAGAGACTGAAGTAACACGTGGAGTACTGACTGAAGTAACACGTGGAGTAAAACACAGAGACTGAAGTAACATGGAGTAAAACACAGAGACTGAAGTAACACGTGGAGTAAAAACACAGAGACTGAAGTAACACGTGGAGTAAAACACAGAGACTGAGAGTGGAGTAAAACACAGAGACTGAAGTAACACGTGGAGTAAAACACAGAGACTGAAGTAACATGGGAGTAAAACACAGAGACTGAAGTAACACGTGGAGTAAAACACAGAGACTGAAGTAACATGGAGTAAAACACAGAGACTGAAGTAACACGTGGAGTAAAACACAGAGACTGAAGTAACATGGAGTAAAACACAGAGACTGAAGTAACACGTGGAGTAAAACACAGAGACTGAAGTAACACGTGGAGTAAAACACAGAGACTGAAGTAACACGTGGAGTAAAACACAGAGACTGAAGTAACACGTGGAGTAAAACACAGAGACTGAAGTAACACGTGGAGTAAAACACAGAGACTGAAGTAACATGGAGTAAAACACAGAGACTGAAGTAACACGTGGAGTAAAACACAGAGACTGAAGTAACACGTGGAGTAAAACACAGAGACTGAAGTAACACGTGGAGTAAAACACAGAGACTGAAGTAACACGTGGAGTAAAACACAGAGTCTGAAGTAACACGTGGAGTAAAACACAGAGACTGAAGTAACATGGAGTAAAACACAGAGTCTGAAGTAACACGTGGAGGATCTAAAGTCGAGTGTATGGTCTGGTTGTGTCTATCTTCACTTACATTTCAACACATCTTAACAAGTCTCACAACCAAAAGGGAACAAAAGGGTTGAGATAAAGGTTTTCTAACATTGTCTTTGACGACCAAACCAAATGAGTTTTAGTTACGAGACCATGTGTGATTTCTAAAAGTAAAATAATGACACAATATTCACATTTCCATTACACATCCCTCCTTTTGATTATTCATGAATCATTTCACATGTTTAACTTCAACATCACTGTATTAGGAACATAAACAACAAAAAATACAAAAAACAAGTAAGAATAAAACACCAATGAGAATGAAACACAAAAAATAAAATAACACAAAAATGATTGTAACCTGGATATAAAACAGTAATGGTAATAATACAGTGAAAAAAGTTCATAGGATAAGTTACAATTTAAAAGGTTTAAGAAAGTATAAATAAGTTCATAAATGTGTAAATATTGTTAAAACTATTTAAAGTCTATTTCATTTGTTAGATAATATCGTTAACAAAAAACAAACAATTGAAAGCACCTGGAATAAGTTAAAATGATGTAAACCGTATATTGCAGTAAATATATATTTTATTTATTTTATTTTGAAATTCCACAGGAAGTGCCATATGTGTGTACTACTTTTAGTGTCTTATCTTTGTATTAACTTGACATACGTAAAACCGGAAGTGCATGATGTAACACTTGTTAGCTTAACATTGAAAACAAACACGACAGAGACAGAGAAACGTGTCTCGCATTTTGAGGATAAAACTAGTTTTTTTGGACTGTTAGCGCGACAGTTTTGTATAGAGACCTATGATGCATTTGTTTGGAGAGTAAAGGAGCGTTTTTCAGCTCGAAGACAAACCTGCACTCGCAAATATTTAATTAAGTTAAGTCGCTAGCTCAAGTTTTAGCATCTGCTGGCTAAGCGGGTGTGTGCGCATCTGAGGAAAGCTAAGTTAACACAACGGGCTAGAATATATTTTCTCGTGTTCTTGGCCTGAGGCACGAAGATTTTGGACTGAGAGGAGCTTTAGACTTTTGAAAGTGAGTTTGCCAATGTTTTGCCGGACCGGTATACGTGAGAGGAGCGAAGCAGAGAGGACCCGTGGACGTGACCGCCCGTGATCTTGGGAGAACGAGGACCAGGGGACGAGACCACGCCGCCATCTTAGGACACACTGTCGCCTTCTTCCCAGAGTAGCTATGACCTTCTAAAACCAGGTACTTTTGGATATATTCTTGGTTGGCTCGTAGAGTGAAGCAGCCACTAGTTTTTGGTCTCCATGTTCCCAGCATCGCTCAGGCCTGTAACAGGGGTTTATAACTGCAGTATAACACTTACCTGAAGCATGTGTGCGTGTGTTTGGTGAGTGGATCCAGTTTGTTCTATGTAGTTAATGGCGTTTGTTATATTTTCTGAATTTGCTAACTCAGTAAAATTTAAAGCTTAATATTTTAAATATTAAGCTTTGTGATTAAAGGTGCTATTAACTTAAAGGGTAGGACGTGATATAAGTATTAGACTTAAGAAGCAGTAAGTATTTTATAATCTATATTTAAGTTATTGTTAAAGAAGCTGAATAGGAACTCAGGGGCCCTTACCTTATTACACTGGGTTTAGGTGGGCTACATAATAATACAAAAGATAATAATGTGCTAAAATGTAGATCCAATTAAAGCCATTTGTGATAAACCAACGTGTCATCAACACATTATTTGTGAATGGATTTAAAATGTATCCTCATTATTGTTGTTTCACAGTGTTGCGATGTCAGTCCATAATAATAACACACATGTGACTAGTTCAACACAAATACTTCATCCTCTGAATCACAGTCCGTTTGATAGGTTTTTGGATTTTCAGTTTCATCTGGGACTTGGGAAAGCGTTTCCTCCTCAACATTGTGTTCAGTGTCTTCTTGCAGGTTGGAGAGGTTGTCATGTTCTTGACCACGGCATTAACCGTGCATTTCAGTGTACATGGGGTTAGAGCACACAAGCAAAAATATCATTAGAATGGGCATGATCGTTGTTCAAATCCAAGACGGCCAGTCTTGGCTCTGAGACTCGAGCCACAAAAGCCAGGAGGTGTTTGTCAGTCTGTGGGGCTGGATGGAGTCTTGCACGTGTTTAATAATATCTGTGATTTTGTTAACGGCTGGTGGTTGTTTTAGGCTTGACAGCGTTTGTGTTTCCAAGGACAAAGGTCAAATGAACAATATGATCCACAGTGTGTTGGACAGCTGTGTGTGGGTTGAGACGTGGAGATGTGCACAAAGATCTGCGAGTGTAGTAGATGTGGCTGTTAGATGGTTGTGTCTTGGGGAGCTGGTTCTGCAGCTGGTGCTTGCAGCTCCTGCTCTGAGGCGTCTTGGCAGCAGCAACAGGATCCAGTTTGTCTGAAAAGTAAGCACCAGGTCGCATTTTTGCCCGTGATCCTGTAATAAAACACATGTCATGCATTACGTTCATCAGCCATTTGTGTGAATGGTTTGGGTCTGGTAACCCAAGAGTGGGAGTGGTTTGGAGAGCTATCGTCAATGCAGTAAAGGAAAGATCAGCATCAGGTCCATGTGAGTTTGTCATTGCACATTTTTACTGTGAATCAGGAGCTGAGTGGGGCTTCTAGGATTGCATCATTTGGAATTAATTGTCTACAGTAAGAGCACATTCCCAGGAAAGACATCATTTGTTTTTTTTTTGTGATTGGTTTGGAAGATTTTGAATGGCTTCAACGCGTTTTGGAGACAAACTTTTACCTTTTGATGTAATGATGTGACCCAGGAATGTGACTTTTTCTTGAACAAATTGTAATTTTGAAAGACTAGCTTTATGGCCCTCTGCAGCAAGGTGTTGCAGGAGTTTGACTGTGTCCTTTTCACATTGGTGTTTAGTTGGACTGTAAATCATTATGTCAAATACATACTGAAGTAGGGCTGTTCCTGGAGAAAGGACGAGGGGTTCAAGACTTTTTCTGAGCACATCATTGTAAATGGACTTTCACAATACCCTTGACACAAGCGAGTAAATGTGTAAACTCAGCCATTGAAGTTAAATGCACCAATATTGAGTGTCAGGGTGGACTGGTGCACTAAAGGAGGCACTGACAGGTCAGAAAAGTGATGTGAATCAGGAGGAACTTGGGACAGAACAGTGTACGGGTTAGGAACGTCTGGAGCTCCAGGTTGAACTGCAGCGTTTACTGCTTGGATAAAACTCCATTGGGTCGACTGTTCTTTTTCTCTAATCTTTTTAATTGTGAATAGAGGTGAACGCACAGGGGAGTCATCACATGGAACAGTTACTCCTGATGCTTTTAGAGATTCAAAAACAGGTGTTATTCCCTCAGTTGCTTCGCGCTTAAGGGGATATAGTGGCTTACATGGTCTGAAGTCAGATTTTGAGGTGATCACAACAGATTCACAATTTTTGATGAGGCCAACATCATATTTGCTGACAGCCCACAGAGTTTTAGGAACTTCTTGTAGGGCTGGAACAACTGCAGCTTGTTCTTCCGTTAGGAAACAGCTTGATTCCTGCTCTTTCAGGTGCCAGCTGGACTCTTCTCAATACAAAATAACGTGTCATTTTTTACAAAAACATTGCAAAGACGGAGAAAAATAAAAATGACGGATCAGACGTTTGTGGCCAATAATTTGCTTGTTGACAACTTTTAACAAAAGGACCCAAATCATACCAATGATCAGAGGTGCGTTTAGACACAGGGACATGTGGTACAGAGCGAGTGATAGAAAAGAAAGTGAGTTGGTGTGAGAGATACAGACACATTTGTTCTGGTTCCAGTCGACATGATCCAGTGAAAGTGTCAGTTGTTTCTCTCCAGCCTTTCTCATATGGCTCATCAGACTGACACATGGGAGATACATCACAGATTCTCCGCTGTTTGAAATTCTGTTACCACTGGGCACATTATGTTTTGAATATCTTTAAGAAGTGTGGGAAAAAAAAACTATACTGTAAATGTTGCATTTGCCAATAGTAAGTATAGTTCAGGTTTTCAGTGGCACATTGTACAAAAGAGTTGGAGAATTTGAAATCAGACATTTACAAACTTTAATGCATTCATGAGTTGAGATTAAGCACAGATTTAATTTACACATGACGTCTCTTCCCATCAGACTGATGGGACATAGTTGAGAGTAAGAATGAGTGTGTGATTTTGAATTTGGCCCATCCTCACATTGTAGTGGAAAGTGATGTTTTCTTTCATTGTTTGACCTGATGAGCCGATTGAAAACGATGTTTTCCACTTCATGGAGGTTTAGGATTAAATTGCAGGGCTTTTATGACAGAATGTGTGGCTCCTGAATCTACTAAAAACGACACAGTCTGATCTGTGATTGTTAAACAGTATAGTGGAGTTTTTTTTGAAGTTTTCAGATGTATATTGAACACATATTTGAGCATATGTGTGAGGTACTGTTTTGTACTGTGGGAGTATGTGGTGCAGTACCTTTCTCTGAAGTTGTAGGCTGATCAGGCTCATCAGCTGGGGTCCGTCTCTTTCCCATCCGACTCTTGTCCATCTGATGTGTTGGGTTATAGCCAATAGTCTCGTGTTTGAAGAAGCTTCTGAAGAAAGTGGACAGTCGCGTCCTCGATGTCCCATGTGTCCACAACGATAGCAGACATCATGAGGAAGGGCTGATCTTCTCTTGGGTTCACGTGTGTCCCCACGATGAAAATGTGTGTTGTGATCTCCATAGTCATGTCTTGTGTTTGCCTTGTACATGGTTGTTGCTGCTGCCATATGAAGTTCTTTCTGCATTTCGTCTTGTCTTGCTCTTTTGTTGTTGAGTATTTGTTCTTGTGCATGTGTGGCATGTCTTTTTAGCTCACTTAGACGGGCAGCGTTCCACCCAATACACGATTGCTCGACAGCTGAAGCAATTTCTGGCTTTAGTCCCTTTAAAAAATAGGTAGATAAGTATGTTTCCCACACATCACGAGTGTCCCCTAATGTAACAGGTAAATCCACTATGAGTGTTGTACAGTTCTGTTAATCGTGTGAGAAACTCTTCAGGTTCTTCTTCTTCTTTTTTGTTTGCAGCATTAATTTTGTGAGTGTCAGTAGTGACTGTGAAGGCTTTTGAGATGGCACTGCAGATGCTGTTTAAAGCGTCTCTGTATAAAGCATTAGAGTCATGTTCTCATTCCACACGATTGCACCTCAGTTCAGTATTTTGGAGTTGGTTTGTTTTTTTGTGCCAGTCATTTGGTTTCATCCTCATGAGTAGTACTCTTTTGAGTTCACTCATAGTGGGTTTAAAATCTTGACAAAATGTAAGAAGTTCTTTAGCAAAATTTTCACCAGAGTGGGTGGGGTTTGGGTGGGGTTTGGCAAATGTCGTGAAGCAGCTGCAATTTCTGATGTGATCTAAGGGCGAAAAACTAGTGTTGGGCCTTCTGGCCCTGAGACCTCAACCATGGGCATGTTAAATGTTGTTTCTTCCTGTCGTTGGCATAATCTGTGAGCAGTGGGAGGTGACTCCTGCAGTGCAACAGCTAGGAGGGCATTGGGTGAGACTGTCCGAGTGCGCTTCACTCTGCTGTGGAAGATCACTTCTGTCCGGCTGGGGTTGTAATCGTCCATGTGGCTGTGGTGTTGTACACGGTGGAGGATCGGTGTGACAAGTCGGATGGGTTCTGTCCAGATCAGGATCCAGCTTCAGTGCCGTCAACTGTGGAGACAAAAATCTTTTGCGAGTGGAGTCACATCACACACTTGATTATGTTTTGAGAAAGGTAGTTGATTTTGCTGTTTTTCTGTTTCTATTCTCAGATTCAGTTTTCCACATTTCTAAACATTCTTTGTAACTTTCAATTTTTTTCAAATTTTTTCACATACATTTTTGTCTTTTTCCTCATTTCAGACTCAGTGTCACGTAATTTGCTTTCAAATGCTTGCAGATTCTTTAACGCATTTGAACAAGATTAATTTGAGCTGCTCCCATGTTTATTAAATCACTTTGGCTCATAGGATGTTGTGATGTGAAGCCCAGCTCTTAGTACCTGGTACCAAGGTAGAGCAAGAGCCAGTGGAAACAGAGCAGTTTTAGTACCTGCTCGGCCCAGGTTCTAACCAGGCTGAGCAGGTACAAGGAGTTTCCAGGAATAAAACAGGACTAAAGTCTTGCTTGGTCCTGGTTTAACCCTAGTTTGGCCCTGATGTAAAGTGTGAACAAAGTCCAAATGTTTCAATAGAGGTATTTTGTGTAATTGTTGTAGAACAAAATGACGATTCTCCCTGAAAAATAATCCATTTGTGAATCTCGGTGAGTATTTGAAATCCAGAAAAGAGGTTTATTCTTTGTTACAGCAGATACAGACAGGACAGGGACCAGGCCCTGGACACAGACTGGAGCCTGTCTCCCCCAGTCTGTCCCAACTCCAACTCTCACTCCACCTCCCCAAGGTCCCCGAGCATCTGAGCTCAGACTATTTTATACCAGAATGACAAATCTACATACATTTAAAGCAGAGTGACTTCTGTTTCACACCCATATGATACTGAACTTTTACACTTACACAGAACAACGAGTTTCCTGTGGGATGAGACAGAGTCTTCACACATGTTCATGTCTGGTCTGGGTCTGGCACTGACACAGATCAAATGCATTTACAGACACAACATGAATATACTTACATTCCCATCACACCGAGTATTTAAAGGCTTCTTCTAAAGCAGGTGTGTCAAACTCGTTTTCACTGAGGGCCACATGAGCAAAATGGTGCCATCAAGGGCCAGATGTCACTGTGAGGCGAAATAAATGTCACTAAATGTCACCAAATGTATGTCAAATAAACTTTTAACTTGTTAAATAACTTTCTGTATTTATAACTTGTTCAAGTTGGAAAGACGACATGTGGGTGTAACGGCGTCTCCCCTGATAAACTCACATTTTTAAAAGTATCGGGGCACATCTGTCAGACCTTCAGCACTTCTTCAAAAACAGCCTTTTACAGCCTTTTCATTACTGGACAATTAGTTATTTTTCTTGAAGGCTAACTTTTGCGTACTTAGCTCCGTGTTTGGCATCAAAATGCTGATGTAGATTGTGCTTTCACCACCGACGCCTCTTCAAGACACAAAAAACACACTGGTTTTTCTCCATGAAGCACAAGCTTTATTCACCTGAACCTTTCTTGAAACTGCCCTCCATGCCGACAATTTTCCTCTTCCTGAACATTTTGGGCTCATTATTTGCAAATATTTGTCAGTTCCACTTGTTGGAAAATGTCATTAGTTTATGGTCAGTGGACACATTAAAGCAGCATTATTTTAAAACGACAGTCAGGCCTTTTAATTTACTTTCTCGCGGGCCACATAAAATGACGTGGCGGGCCACATTTGGCCCTCGGGCTTTGAGTTTGACACATGTGTTTACCGGGTACTCCTTGTGCGATCTTCCAAAAAGAATCGCTGCTGTGGGCAAGAAACAACACAAACCAGGATATGTTGTTAGCCATTAGCTTATGTGCTAGTTATACTTTACATGCTGTGTGAACGTGCACCTTGTACTTTATTAAAACTCTCCTTCGACGAGGATGAGATTCAAACCCACGCGCGCTGAGCACAATGGATTAGCAGTCCATCGCCTTAACCACTCGGCCACCTCGTCTGTTCCTTTAAGGCCGTTCTAATAGAAGCTCCTCTCACTGGATGTGACATTGCCCCTAAAAGGATCATCTGCCCACGACGTTCACACTTCTTTTTTTGCCCCACAAGGAAAACAAAACACACCCTTCAAGCTGGATTTGAACCAGCAACCTAAGGATTGCTACAGAGGTCCTCGACAGTCCTCCGCTCTACCACCTGAGCTAAATCTGGGAACAATCATCCACATAAGACGAGGAAGGTTTGAGGGGGAGGGGGAGAAGGGGGGAGGAAAAACCGAGTTCGAGTCCAAACCTCGACCAAGTCCCTCTGTGGTGCTTTCAACATGATGAACTACGACTTTATTGTACGTTGCATTAGTGTAAAATACATTTATTAAAAACATTAAACATGAAAACTATGGCAAAGACTCAGACCACTATGTGTTCAATGAATTTATAAACCGTGTTAATGACTACACATAAAATAATCACTATTATATCAAAATGTGTTGACACAAACAAGATAATGAAGCAGATGTTCGAGGGAGCTGTAAATCTGAGGCCAGGTCAGATTGTCTCACAGTTGTTTGTCCAGTCACAGCAGGTGCATGTGTCCCACATGAACTTTATGATTTATGACCTGTCCAGTCAGTCCACGAGAGTCTGTGACCCTCATTTTACCTCATTAATATTACATCACATAATATAGTAACTGTACATCTAAAATAATATCATATATAATAAGTGTTTTTTTGACTTCATTTAGTTTATTTATCATCCATCACCCAATCACAAGAAAAAGTAAAAACACAGTATTGAAAGTTGAGAAATTTGGGAATTTTTATTCCTCAAAATAAAACAGAAAACAAGAAATATTTATTATAAAAGAAAACAGAAAATATGTATTATAAAAGTATGTACAAAATATATTATATACATACTTACAACCTACAACTAATGTACATGCTCAACAAATTATAAGTATTCATTATTATTATAGACGACAGTATTTAATCACAAAACTCCTACTTACTACATATTCCAAAAATATTTACAAAATGTTGACAAATATTTACAAAAGGCAGAGTACCTTTACATACAAAAAAAGTAATGTTAGATGGTCATTTTCTCCTCAGTCTAAGCCACTGCTCCTTAGTTAGTGTCTCTCTGTTGGGGCAGTAAATTGCATCACGTTGCCTGGTGCTGTGGCATTAGTGGCATATAAAAAACTGGCTGAGGTGTTGGTGGTTTCGGCTGAATGGGTCTCAGCTCTGTCCCTGACGCGGAGCTTGTGTTTGCCTGCCCACTTATGTCAGGTGGCGTGTTGTAAACGTGTTCGTGTCTGTAAACGTGTTCGTGTCGTAAACGTGTTCGTGTCTGTAAACGTGTCGTAAACGTGTTCGTGTCGTAAACGTGTTCGTGTCGTAAACGTGTTCGTGTCGTAAACGTGTTCGTGTCTGTAAACGTGTTCGTGTCGTAAACGTGTTCGTGTCGTAAACGTGTTCGTGTCGTAAACGTGTTCGTGTCGTAAACGTGTCGTGTCGTAAACGTGTCGTAAACGTGTCGTAAACGTGTCGTAAACGTGTTCGTGTCGTAAACGTGTTCGTGTCGGAAACGTGTCGTTCGTGTCGTAAACGTGTTCGTGTCGTAAACGTGTTCGTGTCGGAAACGTGTTCGTGTCTGTAAACGTGTTCGTGTCTGTAAACGTGTTCGTGTTGTAAACGTGTTCGTGTTGTAAACCTGTTGTAAATGTGTTGTAAACGTGTTCGTGTCGTAAACGTGTTCGTGTCGTAAACGTGTTCGTGTCTGTAAACGTGTTCGTGTCTGTAAACGTGTTCGTGTCGTAAACGTGTTCGTGTCGTAAACGTGTTCGTGTCGTAAACGTGTTCGTGTCGTAAACGTGTTCGTGTCGTGTCGTAAACGTGTTCAGGTCCTGTAAACGTGTTCGTGTCGTAAACGTGTTCGTGTCGTAAACGTGTTTCGTGTCGTAAACGTGTTCGTGTCGTAAACGTGTTCGTGTCGTAAACGTGTTCAGGCCTGTAAACGTGTTCAGGCCTGTAAACGTGTTCGTGTCGTAAAACGTGTTCGTGTCGTAAACGTGTTCGTGTCGTAAACGTGTTCGTGTCGTAAACGTGTCGTAAACGTGTCGTAAACGTGTGTCGTAAACGTGTCGTAAACGTGTTCGTGTCGTAAACGTGTTCGTGTCGTAAACGTGTTCGTGTCGTAAACGTGTTCGTGTCGTAAACGTGTTCGTGTCTGTAAACGTGTTCGTGTCGTAAACGTGTTGTCCTGTCGTAAACGTGTGTCGTAAACGTTCGTCGTAAACGTGTTCGTGTCGTAAACGTGTTCGTGTCGTAAACGTGTTCGTGTCGTAAACGTGTTCGTGTCGTAAACGTGTTCGTGTCGTAAACGTGTTCGTGTCGTAAACGTGTTCGTGTCGTAAACGTGTTCGTGTCGTAAACGTAAACGTGTCGTGTCGTAAACGTGTTCGTGTCGTAAACGTGTTCGTGCCGTAAACGTGTTCCTGTCGTAAACGTGTCGTAAACGTGTTCGTGTCGTAAACGTGTTCGTGTCGTAAACGTGTTCGTGTCGTAAACGTGTTCGTGTCGTAAACGTGTTCGTGTCGTAAACGTGTTCGTGTCGTAAACGTGTTCGTGTCGTAAACGTGTTCGTGTCGTAAACGTGTTCGTGTCGTAAACGTGTTCGTGTCTGTAAACGTGTGTCGTAAACGTGTCTGTAAACGTGTTCGTGTCTGTAAACGTGTTCGTGTCGTAAACGTGTTCGTGTCGTAAACGTGTTCGTGTCGTAAACGTGTTCGTGTCGTAAACGTGTTCGTGTCTGTAAACGTGTTCGTGTCTGTAAACGTGTTCGTGTCTGTAAACGTGTTCGTGTCTGTAAAAACGTGTTCGTGTCGTAAACGTGTTCGTGTCGTAAACGTGTTCGTGTCTGTAAACGTGTTCGTGTCGTAAACGTGTCGTAAACGTGTCGTAAACGTGTCGTAAACGTGTCGTAAACGTGTTCGTTCGTGTCGTCGTAACGTGTTCGTGTCGTAAACGTGTTCGTGTCTGTAAACGTGTTCGTGTCGTAAACGTGTTCGTGTCGTAAACGTGTTCGTGTCTGTAAACGTGTTCGTGTCTGTAAACGTGTTGTAAACGTGTTCGTGTCTGTAAACGTGTTCGTGTCGTAAACGTGTTCGTGTCGTAAACGTGTTCGTGTCGTAAACGTGTTCGTGTCTGTAAACGTGTTCGTGTCTGTAAACGTGTTCCTGTCGTAAACGTGTCGTAAACGTGTCGTAAACGTGTTCGTGTCGTAAACGTGTTCGTGTCGTAAACGTGTGTTCGTGTCGTAAACGTGTTCGTGTCTGTAAACGTGTTCGTGTCTGTAAACGTGTTCGTGTCTGTAAACGTGTTCGTTCGTGTGTTCGTAAACGTGTTCGTGTGTCGTAAACGTGTTCGTGTCTGTAAACGTGTTCGTGTCGTAAACGTGTTCGTGTCGTAAACGTGTTCGTGTCGTAAACGTGTTCGTGTCTGTAAACGTGTTCGTGTCTGTAAACGTGTTCGTGTCTGTAAACGTGTTCGTGCTGTAAACGTGTTCGTGTCGTAAACGTGTTCGTGTCGTAAACGTGTTCATGCCTGTAAACGTGTTCAGGTCTGTAAACGTGTTCGTGTCTGTGTGGAGTGACTTCAGTGGCTTTGTGTTGACCTTGGAGCAATGATCCACTGTCCAGGGGCCGTTCAACAGGCAATGCCAACCCTTGCAGCAGAATGGCAACATCTTGAGCCTTAAAATGTTTATTATGCCACTGTATTAAGGTGGTTTGATTAACAGTTACTAATTGTAGGGTGGTATCTTTCATGATAATCCCATTGTTCAAAATGAGCTGCCGTATCTTTTTGTAATTGTTCAGAATTAGGGACCATCTTGATATGGTTTGGTGTCCAGTTTTTTTTGGGGCTGTTCTGAATATTACACAGTCGAATGAATATAGTCTCCACTAGGCGGCAGCAGTTTGGCCACTGAGCTGCAGACCCAGTAGAACCAAGAACACACCTTTTAGTGCTGTCAGCTCCTGCATAAACATCCTTCTTTTTGGGGGACCTAAAGCGCCCGGTGAGCAGCCTGTCCTGATGCCGCACAGCGTACAAAATTCTGCTCTTATCGTGTTGATCCAGGTTCTGCCATAGACCCACAATGGTGCTAGCCTGCTGGTTGGTAAGCGTCAGACCTTTCTCATTTCTTAGCTCCACCAAATATTCTGCAAGCTGGTCAACGCGATCCATTCCAGACATACTGTGCTCATCAACAGCCTAAAAAGAGCATAAAAGTATAAATATTAGTCCTCAAGTACTGACAAAAATAATTATTGTGCTTCATGAGTATTTAACTTACAGCTTGCTCTGAAGATAATCCAGACACAGACAGGGGGGTGGACTGAGCAGCAGACGGGGGAGTGGACTGAGCAGCAGACGGGGGAGTGGACTGAGCAGCAGACGGGGAGTGGACTGAGCAGCAGACGGGGGAGTGGACTGAGCAGCAGACGGGGGAGTGGACTGAGCAGCAGACGGGGGAGACTGAGAGACGGGGGAGTGGACTGAGCAGCAGACTGGACCGTGCACAGGTCAGTGGACGGATGAACAGGCTGGACAACAGGCAGGTGAGTGGACTGAGGAGCACATGCAGATGATGGACCAGCTGGTTCAGACGGATGGAGAGCAAATGGAGGTGGAGTATGCTCTGTAATATCAGCTGTATCTAAAAGTAAATCAGTAAGAGTGACATCACTGCGATCAATTTCCTCAAAGGCCTCGTCTGTCTCTGATGGTGCTGCTCCTCTAAATGTGCCAGCAGCTCTTGCCTCCTCGTTATTCTTCCTCAGCAGGTACTGCAATCCAACGAGTTCACCCGCAAAACATAGTATAAACAAGTATAAAACTATGTCAGAAAAAACATGACAGTAAAATGAGCATTAATTAGACATTACCAGTATATTTTGTAGGTGGAGTAAATGAAGGAACCAGTTTCTTTCCAAAAACCTCCTCATAATCAGTGTTCACACTGTGAAGCAGCTCTCCAGAGAATATCTGTAAACCCTCAGTCGTCCAGGTCTGATCCAGAGCAAAAGACAAAGTTCAAATCTGTCACTGGACAAATTGTTGTAGGAGTGAAGACGTTTCTCTGCTCATCCAAGTCTCTTCTTCAGTTGATCTGATGAAGCGTCTTCACTTCTACTGTGTAACGATTTGTCCAGTTGACAGATTTGAACTTCGTCTTTTGCTCTCCAGAGAATGTGCGGAGGCCAAAAGTGTCCGCCTCAATGGCAGCGTTTGCCCTGTCTTGGTTCCAGCGATGTAGCCCATCCAGCAGGTACATCTGGAAGTTAAGGGAGTTTGCGCTTTTTCCTGAAATAAATGTCACAAATGTCTGAATAGGACAATTGATTCACTTTAAACAAAAGCAGCATTATCAAACTGCACATACCTGGAATTAACCGATTTAAGTGACAGTGGAACGACTCCAAAGACGTGGAACCTCTGGCACAACACATATAAATGCCTTACACTTGTAATGCACTTTATCAAAGCGCTACACTGAAGTCATTATTCATTCACTCCACACTTGGGGATGGTAAGCTACTATTGTAGCCACAGCTGCCCTGGGGTAGACTGACGGAAGCGAGGCTGCCAGTTTGCGCCATCGGCCTCCGACCACCATAGAACACACACAAACACACTCACGCACACACACTCACACACAAACACACACGCTCACACACGCTCACACACAAAATCACACACACACACAAACACACACTCACACACACACACACACACAGCGTGTTGCAGTCGTGAAGGTGGAATCTCTCTCGTAGGGTCGCAAGCGGGTGAAAGCCAGGGTCCGGTGACAAGAGGTGAGCAGGAGAAGGTTACGATACCAGAGTCTAGAGCTGGATCCAGGTCGGAGCAGAGGCAGGAGCCGAGTGCGCAGAAGGCAGGAGTCTGGAAAGGTAAAATATCCAAAATCAGGGCAGAGGAAATCAGGCAACAGGCAAAAACTGAGCAAAGCTAGAACATTCACAGGAGACATGCGGACGGTCTGCCACCGAATGCCCGGAGATCTCCCCCTTTATCCGTGGCAGGTGGTGGTGATCAGGCTGACGAGCTGCAGGTGCGCGTGGGAGGAGCCAGAGGCTCCGCCCAGCTCCGGACTCAGGCGAGGGAGGGGGAAGGAGAGGGGGAAGGAGAGCACAGGACACACACGGAGCACAGAGACAGGCGGATCATGACAGTCCTTTGTCTTTTGGGGCTTTGTTTGGTTTGTTTTTTTTCCTGCTCATTTTACATTTTCAGTTGTTCCACTGTGAGATCTTTAGTGGTGCTGTTCTGACCTGAGCTCTGTGCGTCGAGCTGGACTTTGCCCTGTACAGGGTCTGACAGGCGGTGGGTTTGGGCTCAGTAAACTTTTAATGAACTGAATGAGTGTACGGCTGAACTCAGATTTTCCTTTTTAATATGTACAATAAACATGATGTAAATGAAGTGGGACCTGGCTCTTTTATCTTGATGCTGACTCCTGTGTCTCTTATACTTAGGCCCTGGTGCCCAAACTAGATTGGAGGTGGCGCTGTTGCAACACTTATATTTTATACAACTCTCCAAATGATTAACCCCTCGATTGCCACAATTCCATGACATTAAAGTGTCATAAACTCTCTGACAGCCTCGTGGGGCAGGGGGCTGCTCTCACCTGAGGTAAGAAGGTCTGTGAATCCCTGGAGTTTGCTCTGTGTGTTTTGATTCATTTCATTTAGACATTGTGTAAATGCTGCCCCCTTGTGGCGCTGATGTTTTCATTCAGCTCACAGACAGTAGAGCAGCACAGCGCCTCTCTGTGGTCACACTGTCACACTGCACAGTCATGTGGACCATACAGTGGACTATGTGCCCAGAGGTCACAGTCTGAGCTTTCATTCATTTCACTTATGTAGAAAAATGAATGTTAACCCACTGACACTTCAAATCTGAACATGCACTTTCTCATGCACAATACGACCTCATGAGCACGAGAAATACCCCGCACTATAACATTTTACACACGTCCCTTTAAAGGCTCAGTAGTTTGATCTCATTGTTCATATTTCCAAAGGGTCAGAGTCTGGTGTTATTTCTTATCGTGTCCTCAGCTGCTGCACAGGCTCAGAGAGAGGAGAGGAACTTTTCTACTTTCACTTCAAATCATGGTGCACAAAGAAATCCAGACGGTGAGTATTCTTTACATTCATTATACATCTATAATATAGTTTGTAAATGTAATATCTGGACTGAGGTCGTAGACTTAAGGTTTAGATGAACATTAATAGTGTTTTTAGACCAATTACCACAACTGCAGACGACTGAGGTGGTTAAACTAAAGACAGATGTGCCTCAGTGGCTCCTTCTAGTAAAAAGTCAGATCCTCCTCGACTGAATAAGATTCAAATAGAACAATAAGCCTCTTCTAGTGAACCAGAGCTAAGATTATCTGTGTAAACCCTCAGTCGTCCAGGTCTGATCCACAGCAAAAGACGAAGTTCAAATGTGTCAACTGGACAAATCGTTGTAGGAGAGACAGATTTAACTTCGTCTTTTGCCATAGTTAAGATTATCGACAAACTCACAAGTTCAATAGATGCAAGAAGCTCCTGTCAAAGAGACAAGACAAGTTTATTTGTACAGCACCATTCATCCACAAGGTCATTTAAAGTGTTTTACAGAGTAAGAAAGACATTAAAATCACAATGCAACAAACACAACATAAATAATCACAAATAATCATCATGAAAACAACATTAAAGGAGAAAAGTGAAGAATAAAACTCTTTGAGTCACTGCAGCGAAACTGAACAGAGCCTGGATTTAAACATGTCAAAGTCGAGTCTGTCTCACATCTTCAGGAAGTGACACAGGTTTTAGTTACATAAAACTGAAACACTGATTCTCCAGGTTTAGACCTGGTTTAGTCCTGGTTTAGTCCTGGTTTAGTCCTGGTTTAGTCCTGGTTTAGTCCTGGTTTAGTCCTGGTTTAGTTCTGGTTCAGTCCTGGTTTAGTCCTCAGAGTGTGAGATGGTTCATGTCACTCTCACATGTGGGAGATGTTTTTTGGTGCTGGAGCGAGAGACACATGTGTGAAGTACTTTGTTCGCCTTTTCTCCCAGAGGGGACGGGTTTGCTGAGCAGAGGGCGTTACCTTCAACAGCCTCGCTCTCCAGTGTAGAACTGACACTTTACTCTAAAAATCTGTGGTATCATGTTTTATCATGATACTATCATGTAATGACCTGATACTTACTCAAAATTATAACATAGTTTCATGTTAAAATGTGATACAAAATTATGATGAAATAACATCATATGTAAAACAAGGAACTACGGCAACAATTCAGGATCAATCCACTTTAGAGTGTTTGTATGGAGAGATATAGACTACGATATTGATGTTGAAGTGACTTTTAGTATTAGTAGCAGCAGCAACAGCAGCAACACCTCTAACCACATGAGCAGAAGTGAAGAGAAAGAAAAAGACTAAACAGGATGTAAAGAACACCACACACTATATTCAAAGGTCATGAAGTGTGGGCATGACGACAAATGACGACACCACAAGTTTTACTGCCATTTTCAGACCTGCTTTAGTCCTGGTTCAGTCCTGTTAAAGTCCTGGTTCAGACCTGATTATGGCCCTCGGAGCACTGGTCCTGGTCTGGTCTTTGTACTTTTTAAAGTAAGTCTCACTGTTTTTCTGTGTAATGTTGTGTTGTTTATCTGTTGTTGTGTTATACATAAATATGAGTTTTTGATGGACGAGCCTGTGTATAACCCAGAATAAGTTCAAACTTCTTTTATATTTAAATGTGTAAATGTCCTTTACCCTTTGACCTCTGCACTCGTGGCATTGACCCTGAGGCACAGAGACGTCATCATGAAGCTCATTGAGAGAAGGTCGAGGGTTTGATCTGTCCACAAAGCAAAGGCTGGACACTCTGAGGGTTTGAACAGAAGATATCAAATATATTTACTTTACATATTTCATGTGTTTTTCTTTCTACATACTTCCATATTTCTTCTTCATATATTTGTCTTCTGAACCAGGTCGAGTTGACTCTTTTAAATATTTGGGTGTGTATGTGGACGACTTGTTCAGGTGGAATGTACCTGCTGATTTTCTTTGTTCAAAACTGTCCCAGAGGCTCCACTTTTTAAGGAGACTGAGGCTGTTTGGTGTGAAAATCATGATGTGTTTTTCTAAAGCTGTTTTGGAGAGTCTTATACTCTACAGTGAGGCACAGCCTGGTTCAGGTCTTTGTCTAATGTCAAACCAAACTTGAAAAAGTGTAAATAAGGCCATGAAGGTGATTGTCAGGAAAGAGTTTCCTTCTGTTCAGGACATTTGTCTAAAAACTCTGAGCTCAGATGAAGTGTCAGAACCTCTCACCTGTTGCACGGTGAATATGAAACTGTTCCTTCAGGTTTTATGGAGCTCATCACTTTAAGAGTCACAGATATAAACTCTCATTTGTCCACTTCTGTTTCCCTCTTGAACAAATGTGCAGAGGCTTCAGTCCCTTTAATCTCCAGTGAGCTTCAGGATGTGTGAGCTGAATGTGTTGAATGTTTGTTATTCATGATATTTGTGAAATGGGGCTGGTGCAGTGACACTTTATGACTGTGCAGACACAAAATGGAGACGTATTTGTCGTCTTCTTTTTGATGAGCTCTGTCCCTGACTGTAGTGTGACGTGTGAGTGTGACTGAGTTTAAAGCTGCGACACAAATGTCCCCTTGAAGATAAGAAGGTTTATGTGAATCTAAAAGTAAGAATAAACCAGGACTGAACCAGGACTGAACCAGGACTGAACCAGGACTGAACCAGGACTGAACCAGGACTAAAGCAGGACTAAACCAGGACTAAACCAGGTCTAAGAAGGTTTATGTGAATCTAAAAGTAAGAATAAACCAGGACTGAACCAGGACTGAACCAGGACTAAACCAGGACTGAACCAGGACTAAACCAGGACTAAACCAGGACTAAACCAGGACTGAACCAGGACTAAACCAGGACTAAACCAGGACTGAACCAGGACTGAACCAGGACTGAACCAGGACTGAACCAGGACTAAAACGGGACTAAAACGGGACTAAACCAGGACTAAACCAGGACTGAACCAGGACTAAAACGGGACTAAACCAGGACTGAACCAGGACTAAAACAGGACTGAACCAGGACTGAACCAGGACTAAAACGGGACTAAACCAGGACTGAACCAGGACTGAACCAGGACTGAACCAGGACTGAACCAGGACTGAACCAGGACTAAAACGGGACTAAAACGGGACTAAACCAGGACTAAACCAGGACTAAACCGGGACTAAACCAGGACTAAAACAGGACTGAACCAGGACTAAAACAGGACTGAACCAGGACTGAACCAGGACTAAAACAGGACTGAACCAGGACTGAACCAGGACTAAAACAGGACTAAAACAGGACTAAACCAGGACTGAACCAGGACTGAACCAGGACTAAACCAGGACTAAACCAGGACTGAACCAGGACTAAAACAGGACTAAAACAGGACTAAACCAGGACTGAACCAGGACTGAACCAGGACTAAAACAGGACTAAAACAGGACTGAACCAGGACTAAAACAGGACTAAACCAGGACTAAACCAGGACTAAAACACGACTAAACCAGGACTGAACCAGGACTGAACCAGGACTAAAACAGGACTAAAGCAGGACTAAAGCAGGACTAAACCAGGACTGAACCAGGACTAAACCAGGACTAAACCGGGACTAAAACAGGATTAAACCAGGACTAAACCAGGTCTAAACCAGGACTAAACCAGGACTAAAGCAGGACTAAAACAAGACTAAACCAGGACTAAAGCAGGACTAAAGCAGGACTAAAGCAGGACTAAAAGCAGGACTAAACCAGGAAAGAAACACGACTGAACCAGGACTGAACCAGGACTGAACCAGGACTAAACCAGGACTAAACCAGGACTAAACTAGGACTGAACAGGACTAAACCAGGACTAAACCAGGACTAAACCAGGACTAAACCAGGACTAAAACAGGACTAAAACAGGACTAAAACAGGACTAAAACAGGACTGAACCAGGACTGAACCAGGTCTAAACCAGGACTAAACCAGGTCTAAACCAGGACTGAACCAGGTCTAAAGCAGGTCTCAGACTCAGACCTGGGGCCCATTTGCTGTGGTCCTTGAACCCTGGGCACATTCACACAGACCAGGCTGAAGGAGCAGAGCTGTCGTAGTGAACACACTGCTCCACTTTATGGTTTAGCCTCAGTCTGTTGAGATGGTTTCATATTTTTATTTGTCATTTGCTTTTGTCATTTGTGTCATGTGACCAACAGCCGCCATTTTGTGTGAAGCTCTGTGTCATGTGACCAACAGCCGCCATTTTGTGTGAAGCTCTGTGTCATGTGACCAACAGCCGCCATTTTGTGACCTGACTTTTGTGTGTGCAGGGCTCCTGGCAGAAGACAACAGCTCAGGTAAAGACACTCACACACCAGGATAACCACTCTGCCACAGTAACACAGGGAGAACATGCACACTCCACTCAGATCAGGAGTCTAACCCACAACCTCCTGGTGAGAGGGAGGAGGCAGGATAACCACTCTGCCACAGTGTCTGTGTAATCCCTCAGTCGTCCAGGAGGGATCCAAAAACTCTATTGTGACACTGGACAAAAGTTTTAGAGTGAAGATGTTTGACTGATCATTAAAGAGGCTTCTTCAGTTTGATCAGATTGTTTCTTCAGTTTGTTCAGATTGTTTCTTCAGTTTGATCAGATTGTTTCTTCAGTTTGATCAGATTGTTTCTTCAGTTTGATCAGATTGTTTCTTCAGTTTGATCAGATTGTTTCTTCAGTTCTGGTCAGATCAGAAATCTGCTGGAGGGACAAGTTCAGCCCACAGGCCCCACTTTTTGCACCACCTGCTCTAAAACTTTTGTTCAGTTGGCAAAAATTTATTTTTGTGTTACTCTGGGTGGGGCCTCAGTGCTCAGGTAAAGGGGCGGGGCCTCACTGCTCAGGTAAAGGGGCGGGGCCTCAATAATCAGGTAAAGGGACGGGGCCTCACCAGTCAGGTAAAAGGGTGGCGCTTAATGCTCAGGTAAAGAGGTGGGCCTCACTGTTCAGGTAAAGGGGCGGGGCCTCACTGCTCAGGTAAAGGGGCGGGGCCTCACTCTGTCTCTTGTCTGTTCAGAGCTCTTGGTGAAGTGTTCAGGTAAAAGTCTGATCTCACATTTTTATGTTTCTCAGATGTTTCTTTTTTTTTTTTTTGCTAGTGTCTCTCAGGAACATACACACACACATAGCGGTGGAGTCAGAGGTGTCATTGCGCCCTCTGCTGGACAGGATCTTCTTATTATAACCAAAGTCTTTAGTGGTTCATCATGTCAGACTTTAGACCTACTATGGTTTAAATGTGAATGGGTCATGTTCACGTTTAGATTTGATGATGTCATGATGTTTCAGATGGAGGCGGGGCCTGTATAACTCTATAAAACTCTATATACTCTACTCTATATAAACTCTATGTCACTCTATGGGAGACTTACTATTTTTAAAACAAATGTCCAAACTTCTGCTCCACAAATGTGTGAACCTTCTCATTATTAGTTTGGGATCGGCTCCACAAACTGTCAAATGAATCTTATGTTTTAAAGTCCTTTAAACTGACGACAAACACGTCTTTGAGCTTGAATAATGGCTCCACTTTATGAAGATATTGTGAAAAAATCATGTGACTTTTGTTTATTTAAACTGACAGAGAAGACGCTGAACTTAGGGCCAAAAAATACTGATATCTCACTGCACGTTTTCTCTCACTCCAGATCATCCCTCCTCTCCCCACCTATACTCCACCTCCTCCTCCTCCTCCTCTCCTCCCTCCTCCCTCCCTCCTCCCTCCTCCCTCCTCTCCTCCTCCTCCCTCTCCTCCTCCTCCTCCTTCTCCTCCTCCCTCCTCTCTCTCCTCCCCCTCTCCTCCTCCTCCTCCCTCCTCTCCTCCTCCTCCTCCCTCCTCTCCTCCTCCTCCCTCCTCTCCTCCTCCTCCCTCCTCTCCTCCTCCTCCCTCCTCTCCTCCTCCTCCCTCTTCTCTCTACATGTGGATGCTGTGGCTAGTGCGCCCTCTGCTGGTGGGCAGTCCGTACGGCGTGTGCACTGTGCTGCTGGTGCTGATCTACAGGGGGCAGCGTCGCACAGGTAACCCCACAGTCTGAGATGTTCCTAAACTAAAGAATGAACCCACACCAGGGGCTCCAGGTCCTCCAAGGTCTGGACCAACAGCCTTTTTGGTGCAGTTTTTGGACCTCCACCGAGGGAGGAGCCTGTGTTCTGCTCACATCATCTACATTTATCAGGGAAGAGAAACACGTTTGTCACCAGGGGGATTCTTGCACGTTTTTTGGGTAACACAGGCTAATACAGAGGCTAATACACAGAGTAACACACAGGCTAACACACAGGCTAACACACAGGCTAACACACAGGCTAACACACAGGCTAACACACAGGCTAACACACAGGCTAACACACAGGCTAACACAGAAGCTAACACACAGGCCAACGCAGAGGCTAACACACAGGCTAATACACAGGCTTATGCAGAGGCTAACACACAGTCTAACACACAGGCTAATACACAGAAGCTAACACAGAAGCTAACACACAGGCTAACACACAGGCTAATGCAGAGGCTAACACACAGGCTAATGCAGAGGCTAACACACAGGCTAACACACAGGCTAATACACAGGCTAACACAGAAGCTAAAACAAAGGCTAACACAGAAGCTAACACACAGGCTAATACACAGGCTAATGCAGAGGCTAACACAAAGGCTAATGTAGCATATATGATGCAACAATATAATAATAAAATACAATAATGTAGTGGTGTAGTTGTAATGGGCTAGTTTCAGAAGGTCTAGATTCGGCTTGGAGGAAAGTGAGGTGCTTAATGAGGAACAGACACGGTGTTATAGTGCTCAGTTCTGTTATTATTTACAGTGGTTGAGACAGTATTTACAAAATATACAAAATCAGTGCACTTATTTATGTCACCTGGTTAGTGAGAGTCCAACGCGTTCAGAAAAAGTGTAGACATGAGGTGCAATCATTGTCCATAATCCACGCACATAGTTCATTGACGAGTCCAGAAAATATTTTGCAAATAGGTCAAAGTGCATTGTGCAGAGTTTGTTCACAGTTCAAGGTTCAGGACCCATAATGTAATCCAGAGGTGAGTGTGCGTGAGTTTGTGTATGTGGGGAGCGGCTGCAGCGCCTCCTACCACTCCGGCGGACACGTGCACTCCCGGCTGGGTCTAGGTTCGAGGCCTTCTAGCTCGCCATCTCATCTTGGAACCTGGCCTGTATAAAGCAGGACCAGCAATAAATAAACAATATGTGCAGCGTTGGCACTAAATCATCATATTGTTCATAACATCACTTTTTACAATATCACAATCATGTTTCAGTTAAATAACAATCATGAATAAATATCCAGAGCACTCATATCAAAAGAAAAGTTACCATTTATCAGAGTATCTTTAGCTTTAAATAGTTTAAACAGAATTACTATGTCATTGTCAGTGTGTACAGAATAAATGTAGCACCTTAAGTTGTTCAAGGGATCACTGCAGCTAGCGCCAGCACCAGCTAACAGGTCCGTGTATACAATATAGAGGAGCGCTAGCATTAGCATGTTAGCTCCGAACCATGAATAGATTGAAACTCACCAGTTCCTCTTAATATAACCAATATAGCACGATGTCACACAGCAGGAGGGCATCTATAAAGACCTGCAGGCATAACAGTTACTTTGGAGCATTTTTATAACTATAAGTAGTAACTTTAAGAAGGGGAAAATGCCTACCTGCAGCAGCTCGGAACGCCCTGGACCCACAACACCACGAGACTAGCCGCGGGTGGCCATGATTAAAATAAGTTCACACGCATGTCTCGCGGGGGTGTGCGAAGTCCCGCGATACTTGCGCGAAATCTCGCGATATTTAACCTTAGCCGTGGGACGCAGAATAAGGCAGAAATGGGGAAAATAACTGGGTTACACTAACACACAGGCTAACACACAGGCTAACACACAGGCTAACACACAGGCTAATACACAGGCTAACACAGAAGCTAAAACAAAGGCTGATGCAGAGGCTATCACGGAGGCTAACACACAGGCTAAAACAAAGGCTAACGTACAGGCTAAGACAGAGGCTAACTCACAGGCCTAACACAGCCTAACACAGAAGCTAACACACAGGCTAACATACAGTCTAACACACAGGCTAACACACAGGCTAACACACAGGCTAACACACAGGCTAACCCACAGGCTGATACACAGGCTAATGTAGAGGCTAACACACAGGCTAACACACAGGCTAACACAGAGGCTAATAAACAGGCTAACACACAGGCTAATGTACAGGCTAACACAGAGGCTAATGCACAGGCTAATAAACAGGATAACACACAGGCTAATACACAGGCTAATGCACAGGCTAATACACAGGCTAATGCTCAGGCTAATACAAATGCTAACACAGAGGGTAACTCACAGGCTAACACAGAAGCTAAATCACAGGCTAAAACACAGGCTAATACAAAGGCTCACTCACGAGCTAAAAAAAAGGGCTAATGCAGAAGCTATCACAGAGGCTAAGGCACAGGCTAATACACAGGCTAACACACAGGCTAACCCAGAAGCTAACACACAGCCTAATACACAGGCTAAAACAGAAGCTAACTCACAGGCTAACACACAGGCCAATACACAGGCTAACTCACAAGCTAAAACAAAGGCTAATGCAAAGGATATGACGGAGGCTAACAAACAGGCTAACACAGAGGCTAACACAAAGGCTAATGTACAGGCTAAGACAGAGGCTAACTCACAGGCTAATACACAGGCTAATACACAGACTAACCCACAGGCTAACACGCAGGCTAATACACAGGCTAATACAAAGGCTAACACAGAGGCTAATACACAGGATAATTCACAGGTTAATAAATAGGCTAACACAGAGGCTAATGCACAGGCTAACTCACAGGCTAACACACAGGCTAAAACACAGGCTAACACAGAAGCTAACACACAGGCTAATATACAGGCTAATGCAGAGGCTAAGGCACAGGCTAACACACAGGCTAACACGCAGGCCAATACACAGGCTAATACAAAGGCTAAGACAGAGGCTAACACAGAGGCTAATGCACAGGCTAATGCAGAGGCTAACATAGAGGCTAATGCACAGGCTAACTCACAGGCTAACACAGAGGCTAACACAGATCAACATGTTTGAATTTGTCAGTATAGAGCAGGGGGCGGGGATAGGGGGTAGGTGAAAACAGACTATCTGAGCACTCGGGCCTCAGTTGCAGGACAATACAGGATTATTCAAACATGAATCGCTCTAAATAAAAGATCAAAGTTTCCCCCTGCTGGATAAAAGAGGTATTACACAGACACAGGTTTCAGGTCACTGGGGGGCAGTGTGGAGCAGAGAGGGGCTTTGGGAGGGCATCTGAACACAACCCCACTGTGGGCTAATTGTCCTGACTCCGCCCACAGGAAGTGCACACGTCGTTTCCATGGAGACGGGCCAGCAGGAGGAGGAGTATGATGACGTCGCCGCTGAGGAGGAGGAGTATGATGACGTCGCCGCTGAGAAGGAGGAGTATGATGACGTCGCCGCTGAGGTCACCACCGAGCACAGCTTCTGAGCCAATCACAGCTCTGCTTTTATCTTTAAATGAGTCTGACATTTCAGTCAGAACTTAAGAAATATATGTATATAAAATACAAAGTTTTAAGATTCACTTTATTTGTAAAGTTTTAAATGTCCTGCACCTGCTTGTTTCCACATATTTAATAAAATGAGACTTATAAGCCGCTCTTCTGTCTAGATCCAATTATAAAGACTTTATTTTTCTAATATTCAGGAAGTGCACTGTTAGCATGCTAACTCGCCTGGGCTCAAGTAACTAAATAAAAATCCCTCCTGTTTGAATCTCAGTGGTATTTCTCTAAAAGGACGATTCACAAAACTCATGTTTCTGAAGATGTGTTTTTGATCCAAAGTAAAGTGACGTTCATAAAGTCCTTGTAATGGCGTCCGCAGAGTCACTGTTTTCTGTGTCTGTGTCTTATTGCCCCTGTCTGCAGTCCTCACCTTTACACTGTACTGTTATAAACTCAATCTAAAGAGGGGTATTTACTTCTGTGGGGTATTAAAGAGGAGGTATTTACTTCTGTGGGGTATTAAAGAGGAGGTATTTACTTCTGTGGGGTATTAAAGAGGAGGTATTTACTTCTGTGGGGTATTAAAGAGATGTTGGTGATGTCAACGAATAATACAATCCCCTTTAAGAATTGTTTATTTATAATTAAAAAAAATATATATATATATATATACACACACACATATATATATATATATATATATATATACACATATATATACATATATATATGTATATATATATATATACACACACATATATATATACACATATACATATATATACGAAGGCCTCAGTGGTGCCCGTGGTCATCGGACTCGGGGCAGTGACCCCTAAACTGGAGGAGAGACTACAGCAGATCCCCAAGAGAAACATCAGACATCTCAGTCCAGAAAAGTGCAGGGAACAGCAAAGATACTGAAGAACCCTCAAGCTCCAGGCCTCTGGGAGAGGTCCTGAGCGTGGAAAAAAAGAGGAGGATAAAGAGACCACCCGCGGAGGGTGAGGAGGAGACTATATGTATATGTATATGTGTATATGTGTATACATACACATATACACATACAAATTTATATATACACATACAAATTTATATATATATATATATATATATATATATATATATATATATAATATATATATATATATATATATATATATATATATATATACATACACACATTAGATTCTACCATTAGTGAATTTTAAAATAACCATTATTAATTACAATTGTATTATGCTCAAACGTAGATATTTTACTATTGGATAGTATCTAAATAGCTCATTTCATTTATAGATCCAAGACGCTCTAAAGAGAATGAGACCAAACAGCAGCCCGGGGCCAGACGGCAGAAGAAGATGACATCTGATTCACTATGACCCCATGGGTACAACAATGGCGTCCATGTATAATTCATGGATAGTCCTAGGAATCATCCCAAAAGCCGTAAGGACCAGCCGAACCACCTTAATTAAGAAGAACCAGAGTAATGACAGTACATTTATCAAAAGCTGGTGACCCTTGACACTGAGTCCATGGTCCTACGCCTGTTTTCCTCCCTAATGGCGAGAAGGCTGACCGAGGCCTGTCCAGTACATCCCAGACAGAGGGGCTTCACTGAAGGACCCGGAGCCTCTGAAAACATTACTGTTCTTGATGGCTTAATAAAACATAGCAAAAAGAACAAGACAGATTTGGCGGTGGTGTTTGTCGACTTAGCGAGGGCTTTCGACACTGTGCCCCATGGCCTCACAAGAGACTTTGAGGAGGAGGCAGGTCCATCGACAGTGAGACTCATCATGGGCCTCTACCGGATCAAGCACCACTATAACATCAGCGGGACAAGGCTCACGTCCCATAGAGCTGCTAGTGGGAGTGAAACAGGGAGACCCTCTCTCACCCTTACTTTTCAATTTAGCCCTAGACCCACTCCTGTATGCTCGAGACCAGGGGTCCCCAAACTGCGGCCCGCGGGCCGGATACGGCCCGCCTCCACATTTGGTCCGGCCCCCTGAACAATTCCAGAGAGCATTTTGATTTTTTTTTTCATTTATGTGTATTTGTATTTGATAATAAAGTTGGACTTTTGCAATAAAATGTTCCTTAGTTATGAACTATTTTCATTATTAACTATTAGTTAGTAACTCTTTCATAAACACATGTGGTAAGACGCTGTTGAGGCCTGAGCTGCGCTCACCTGGTTTCCCGCGGTGTGTTCTGGTGCACTATATAAACGCTCCTTTTCTCGTTGCTCCCCCTTTTGCCCACACACATTTCCGGTTCCCTGTGTAGCAGCTCTGTCCTCCAGGCCCACGTAAAGTCCTAATTCGTTACTTTTCATTCATGAAAATATCCAAATTCCTAAATCATCCTCTTTTACTGCTGCTGTCTGACTGCAGCTCGGCACCGCTTCACTCGCGCAACTCACTGAACTTTACAGCACGTTCTCATGCTCCTCGTCTTTGGCAACAGGTAATTAATATTAACTCCTCCTGCCCATTCATAAAATTGTCCAAACTAAAGTCCATGTTTCATGTAGCTTCTCTGCTTGGCCGTAACTTTGCACCTTGAGCCAAGTGCGCGTCGCGTTGCCTCATCTGCAGTGACAGGTCATGCCCCGTGCGGCCTCTTCATTCAGAAAATTCCCAAATTCTTACGCATCTGTCCCTTGTCCCGCTGCTCGGCTGTACTCTCTGTACCAGGTCCATTACACATTTCACACTCCAGACAGTGAGCTGCGTAAAGCGACTCCAGCCATCACACCTGGGGTTGTGTGTCACCTTCATCAGCGGCACGTGCCTCTTTAATTGAGTAACGTTCCATTGCGCTGTGGGACTAATGGTTAATCCTCGTTCACTTTAGGTGTCATCAGTGTCACAGCGGCACCGGGCACCGCCTCTGCTGCTTTGTTTTTCTGCTTTGCCTTTTTCCTTCCGGGGTTTTGCCTTTTTGTTTTGTTTTATTTCGCCAGCTCAATTTACAAGTTGCGTTGGTCCAGTGTGAGATCGCGTTTAGTGGCGCTGTGCTGGGCTCGGACTGGTGCTCCGCGGGCCCGAGCGCCGCGGGCCCGAGCACCGCGGGCCCGAGCACCGCGGGCCCGAGCTCTGTGCGTCGAGCTGGATTTTTCCCAGTCCGTGGTCTGACAGGCAGTGGGTTTGAGCTGAATGAGGGTCTGGGCAAACTCACATTTTATCTGTTGTAGGCATTGTTAATGAAGTTCAATCACTGTTTCTTTTTAATATGTACAATAAACATGATGTAAATGAAGTGGAACCTGGCTCTCTCATCTTGATAAAGGTTTGGTAAGAGAAAAATAGATTCACAATGCAGGACATTTAACCTGAAGTGGACAAACGATTATTGATTGATGATTAGAACCAGGGAGGGTCATTTGGTTATTATTTATTTCATTAATAGTGTTATAATTTATTTCCTGACTTTTGTTCTGTGAAGAATCCAGTCGTCACTTTTCTGTTACAATCTGACCCCGGCCCCCCAACAGAGAAGAGAAAAGTTATGTGGCCCTCACAGGAAAAAGTTTGGGGACCCCTGCTCTAGACCAACACGGGGTCGGCCTGGAGTTTGGGCAGGATCGAATACTAACATCTATGGCCTACGCAGACGATCTTGTGTTAATCAGCAGAGGACACGAGGGCAGGGGGAGGAGCCTGGCCATACTGGACATATTTTCTGAAAAGACGGGCTTAGTGGCGAATCCTTCCAAATGTTCCGGCTTCCTACTCAAAAAGGAGGGACGGATAATGGTTATGAACCCGGGTCCCCAGTGGAAGCTACGAGGAGTGCCTATCAGGTGGCTTTCTGAGAAGGAAACAGTGAAATACCTCGGCATTGACATTAATCCTTGGAAAGGTGTTTGTCCGACACATGTACAGGACAAACTAAAAGAACTCATCAACAGAGCAACCAAGGCTGGCCTGAAGCCCTCACAACGTGTGCACCTCCTAAGAACATACATACTCCCCAGAGTCCAGTACGCCTGTGATTACTCAGGGGCCACAGCCTGCGGACTGAAGGACGTGGATATTCAGGAGCCGCAAAATCTTGGTTGCACCTGGAGCATTATATAACTGATGGAATTTTGTACTCGGCCTTTACCGACGGTGGTTTGAGCTTCATATTACAGCCCAGGTTAAGGAGATTAGTAAAGATGCTAAACTCACCCGATGCAGTAACCAACGAAGTGGCCCCACTGTCCGGACTGGAGCGGCAGGTGAGAATGTAATAATGTGTCATATCACAATTATACAGATAATACTCAGATAGATGTCTCGATGGCAGCAGGTGAATATGGACCAGTGAATTAACTGTGTCGTTTTATCAAAAGAAAAAAACAACTTACTCATCTACCATCAGTAAATACTGAGTTTACCATCTTTGTCACAAGAAAAATATAACGTGTCGGCTTTCATCTCCAGTCTCACTCTCAAGAGTCTTCCAATCAGGCTACAAATATAATTATTATTATATAATTATTAAGGAGAATTATATATAAATAATAATAATAAGTAATAATGGACTCAGACAAGAACTTAACAATATCAAAACATTGCCATCAGCCGTTATAAAGACTACAAGAAATGTATAATCATTGTCTTAGAAGGATAATAAGTAATGTCCTGTTCACTGCCTCTACAAGTGACTCTAGGGACAGAACAGCACATCACGGACATTGCTGTTCAGCAGTGACTAAAACCAGGAAGTACAAGCACACAAGTCCAGAGCTCAGGTCAAGATCCTCTGGAACTCAAAGAACAGAAATCAAGGCAGCTACGCTTTGAATAAGTAACTTTATGGCCCCGTCTCCAGTTTTATCTCTGACATGTTAGCACTAAGTGTAGAGTCACTAGTAAACTGAGAAATTCAGCAGTCAGCCTCCTGCTGTGGTTTAAAGTCAGGACTAAACATGGGCAATCAGCATTTTAAGTTTAATGCAGCCAAAACCTGGAGACATCTTATTGAAGATGTGAGACTTGAGCAATGTTTAGGTCCAGGCTCAGAATAGATTTGTTGTGCTGTGCATAGGACTGAGATGATTGATAAAGTTTATATTCTGCACTCAAATGTTTGAATGGTCATTTATGATGATTAGTTCTGAGATTTAATTTTAATTGTGCTATATAAATAAACTCGTCTTGCCTTTTCTCTCCAGGTGCGATGCCTGTACAAAACCGTAACTGTCAGGGATCCGCCAGAAAACCTGGACGACCTAGACCGTGGCTCATTTTCCACGAAGGCACTAAAGGCCCGGGCCTTCACTAAGTGGGCCGGTCAAATCAGCCACGGAAAAGGCGTGGTCAATTTCCAACGGGATCAGGTCTCCCATTTTTGGTGCAGAGACCCAATTAGCGCAGGAATGTTTGAATCAGAGTTTGTAACAGCCCTGCAGCTCCGGTCAAATACGTTATTAACCCCTAAAAGGCTCCACCCTACTCATACCCCCTGCCGTCTTTGTGCATATCCAACAGGCCTGGCACATGGGATCGGAAACTGCCCAGTTCTAAGAGAAAACAGAATGAGGACTCATAATAATGTTTGTCAGAGATTAGCTGATGTGGCTGAGGGAAAAGGCCGGCGGGTGTGGAGGGAGCACCAACTCTCAGGGGGAAGGGCGACTGGGGTCCCAGACCTCGTCTTGGCGAAGGGGGATTCAGCTCATATAAGTCATGTGGTGTTTGAGCAAAACCAAAACACCCTAAAAGACGCTGCTGAGAGGAAGGCCCAAAAATCCCGGCCCTACGCTGAGGAGGTGAAGCGTGGCTCAAAGTAAAAACTATCACTGCCCGAGGATCCCCCATGGGAGCGAGGGGGAAGGGGCATAAGCCCAACGAGGCCGTCCTGACAGACATAGGGTTAACCTCAAGTAGAATAAGAGCTGAAAGTCATTTGGAAAAACAGGGTGGAACCATAAAACTGTGCAGGGCTTTCAAGAAACTTACTCATGAAAATTGATTCAGACGCCATAATGCACCAGTAGTAGGGCTGAAGGTTTCGTAATAATATAAAGTTAGTTTATAGTTGAAATTATAGTTGTAATTATTATAGATATTTTATTAGATAAAGTTATTGTTGATATTGTAGTTATTATTGCTATAGTTAATATTATTGTTAAATGTTGAAATTGTTATTATTTTAAATCTTGTTGTAATTATAGTTGATATTCTTCTTATTGTTAATATTATTATTGTTAATATTGTTGTTCTTGATAAAATGTGTATTATGGTTAATATTATTTAAATTGTTGTTGATATTGTTATTGTATAGTTGAAATTGTTATTAGTGCAGATATTTTGTTATTATTGTTGAGATTGTTATTAATAGTTGATGGAAATGATTCAATAATAAGTTAAAGAAACTGGTCAGAATCCAGTTCATTCATATTGTTTGGCTGGTTATTCTCATTTACAACATATATACAAATATATAAACATACACACACATACATATACATATACATGCATATATTTGCGTACATATACACTGGCTGTAGACCCAGTTGATCCTTCTGTCGGGCTGGTTCTCGCTCTTATTACCACAGCGTCTCAGCAGGTTAAAGGTACTGGCCGTAGACCCGGTGCACTCGCTCTGGCTGGTCAAACGCACACTGCTGATAATAAAGGACCATTTCACATAATAATATTCAACCATAAACATTCATCAATAATCATATTAAGCACTATGACACTAAACATGTGATGATGTAAAACTCTGGCTTAGACATGTCTCAGAGTAACAGTAAAAGAAATAAAAATGATAGCACTTACCTGTATGTTGCATGTATCACCCTGGTAACTAAAATCAGCCTTAAAACGAGGTCATTATAATATACACTTGATCAAATATCAGCGCTAAACGAAGATATGAATAATATAAACTTACCTCATGAAACAGTGTCATTTTTAATAATCACATAGTATTCACACATAAACATTACATTAACTGTCATAATTAGCACTTTAACACACATTTCAGTAATACACATGGCATAAAATGAGCATTATAATGGTTTCAAATTCTAGTTAAGACATCGCATTAAAGTTGCTGTACAATAATAACTAACCTGTATATTAAGTGTGATACCAGCGGACACTTAACGCCAATAAGCTCCCCGCCTCCAAGCTCCCCCCACGGGGACAACACAGGCCCAAAGTCCCACCAAGAATCTCCGTGGCCCGGAGCAGAGATTATCTGACTCATAACACGGAAATGATCCACATTCTCATCCGCAGTTTAAGTTATACATTATATGAGAAACACAATAAAAATAATGTGCCCAGCCTGAGTTTATTCAACCAATAAGAGCTAAATGCCAACGCATCAGCCGCAAACCACCCGCCACTGAGCCACATCCCCGGACACAGCCCAGAGGCCGACCCGCCGAAAGACCCGCAGCCCGGAGCAATGCTGACCAACATAATACGGACATTTTCTACTATATCATCCAAGGATTAAGTTTTACATGTAAACCACAAGAAGCATAATTAGCCCTGTCCAACGAGAGTATTCGACCAATGAGAGCCAAATGATAACGCCGCAGCCGCCAACAAACCACCCGCCACTGAGCTCCCATCCCCGGACACCGCCACACGGCCGTCCCGCCGAAAGACCCACAGCCCGGAGCAACACCGATTTGGCTCAAAAATACCGTAATCCTGTCCGTTATTAAGAAGCGACTAAGCTGGACATTTAATGTGAAACACAAAGTAACAGCACCTACCCCGTCCAACAAGTTTATTCAGTTGATAAAAGAGCAAAACTCTGACACTTCAGCCGCTAATAATCAAGCCTCTTCTGAGTCAACGTCCCCGGGCACAGATCAACGGACGGACCGCCGAAAGACCCACAGCCCGGAGCCAGACCGATTTGGCTCAAAAATACCGGAATTTTCTCTGCAATTACCAACAGATTGAGTTGTACATTAAATGTGAACCACAAAGAACCGAATTAGCCCCATCTAACAAGTTGATTAAACCGATAAGTGCAAAACGCTAACAGCCGCTAACAGACTATCCGCCATCGGGCACAAGTCCACGGACACAGCTCAACCGCCAGACCGCCGAAAGACCCGCAGCCCGGAGCAACACCGATTTACTCAAAAATACCGGAATTTTCTACCTTATTACCAACAGATTGAGTTGTACATTAAATGTGAACCACAAAGAAACATAATTTGCCCTGTCCAACAAGTTTATTCACAACAACACCAGCTCCGTGACAACTCCGGCACAGACCTTACATCTTAATCTGTGGATTATAAGGTTAAAATTCTGACATTTTTAAGATAAATCGGTTTTGCTCCGGGCTGCGGGTCTTTCGGCGGTACGACGGTTTTGCTGTGTCCGTGGACTTGTGCCCTATGGCGGATAGTCTGTTAGCGGCTCATACGTTTAAGTTTTGCTCATTATTAGTTTAAATAACTCATATGACTAGTCATATTATGTTACTTTGTGGTTCACATTTAGGTACAACTTAATATGTGAGTGATAACGGTTTAAATCCCCTTGTTGTTAAGCCAATTCGCTTTTGCTCCGACCTACGGGACTCTTAGCGGGACGACGGTTGAGTTTTGTCCCAGGGAAGTGAACTCAGAGGCGGACAGATTGTTAGCGGTTGATACGTTAGATTTGAGGTCTTATTGATTGAATTCACGTGTTGGATAGGACAATCTTTGCCTCTTTGTGGTTCACACCTAATGTACAACTTAATTTGTGGGTAATATGGTTAAATTCCATTGTTTTTGTGTAGAATCTGTGTTGCTCCGGGCCGTGGATCTTTTGGCGGTACGGCGGCTATGCTGTGTCCGTGGACTTGTGCCCAGTGGTGGATAGTCTGTTGGCGGCAGTTGCGTTAAGGTTTTGCCCATTATTGGTTTAATATACTCGTCTTACTTGTCATATTATGTTGCCTTGTGGTTCACGTTTAGATACAACTTAATAAGTGTGTGATAATGGTGAAAATCCCCTTGTTATGAAGCCAGTTCGCTTTTGCTCCGAGCTACGGAGCTTTTAGCGGGACGGTGGTTGAGATTTGTCCCAGTGGAGTGACCTCAGATGCGGATAGCTTATTAGCATTAATGCGTCAGCATTTAACTCTCTACAGGTTGAATAAACTAGTTGTAGAAGTCAAATTATATTTCCTTGTGATTCACTTCAATGTACAAATTAAACGGGTAATTTTAACAGTGAAATCCCCTTGTTAAGAAGCTTGTCGGAATCGCTCCAAGCTGCGGAGCCTTTTGCGGGTTGACGCTTGAGATTTATCCCAGCGGAGTGAGCTTAGAGGCGGGTAGCATTTTAGCATTAATGCTTCAGCGTTTAGCTCTTATCTGTTGAATATACTCGTTAAATAAGTAAATTTATGTTTCCTTGTGATTTACATTCAACGTCCAACTTAAACTGGTGATATTAACTGTAAATCTCCATATTATGATGCCTTTCGGTTTTGCTCCGAGCTACGGAGCTTTTAGCGGGACGGCGGTTGAAATTGGTCCCAGTAAAGGGAGCACAGAGGCGGACAGATTGTTAACGGTTGAGTTGTTAGATTTTAGCTCTTATTGATTGAATAAACTTGTTAGATAAGATAATTTATGCTACTTGTGGTTCACACCTAAGATACAACTTAATCTGTGGGTAATATGTGTGGCGGGAGCGGTGTAGTGAGGCTGGTGATTTGGTTCTTAATAATTTAATAAAAGGCAACGCCACCTCAGGAATTTCACCTGAGGAATATAACGCCCAAGGCTCACAGGTAAGATTTACCTTAGAGAAGCTCAGAGACAATTCCTGTTTACAGTGTTTATTGAAAGACATAAAAAAATATTAAAAGGCAAAGCTTTATTATATACTACCTAAAAAGTTGAATATAAAACCCCAATAAAACCCGCCCCACACGCACACACACACCAACGCACACGCACACGCGCACACACACACACACAAACACACGTTGGGGAGCTGAGGCCGAGCTGGGAAGAGGGAGGGGAGCAACTAAGGAGGAATCTAAATAACACAACAACAAAGAAAAACACCCACACAAATAGTGCACTGCAAATGAAAGATTACCACCACCAGAAGGACCACCACCAACACCAGACCGGACACTCAGCTCCTAAAAACAAACACACACATCAACAATCAATTAAAACGGGAGTTCAATGACAATTTACATTAACACACAGGAATACAACAACAATAATAATGCTCTGATTGCACGAGTGTTCATATAGTCAAGTATTCAGTGTAAAGTGTTCTTATCATTCAACTCCCCAAAGAGCGGGGCAGACAGGTGAATCCACCGCGTGCGGATGCACGGATTGAGGCAGAGGAGTCCTGGTGCACACATTCAGCGCGCAGCGCCGGCAGGCCACGTGCGCGCGCACAACGCGACGCGAGCGAGCAGCGGACAGTGTCAATGGGCAACAAACAAGGAGGACAAAACGGCAGCGTCTGTACAAAAAGGGAGGACGCACACACAAAGATCAAAATTTAAAAGCACATGCACCAGTGACACAGGCAGACTTACCACTTAAGCGTAACTTGCAGCTTATGCGAGGGAGAAGGCAGGGAAGTTGGCTACAATGCCGTCATTAGTTGCGAGTGGCGTCTCTATCCGCGTGCTGCTGTATTGGTTATCCGTGCTATACATGGAATATTAAATTAGCGAACAGATAACTGTTTTTCTATATAGAAGCCACTGGGGCGTTCTTACCTGCCATGAAGCGCAAGTATACACGGAAGTACATGAATGGCAGTGGGCGGGCACCGGAAGCCAAAGGGAGAGGAGCAATGAGATGGGCACTTTTATGGCCCGACAGCTGGCGCGAACAGCCAATGAGAACCGGGGCCTCAAGTGGCAGAGCCCGCCCATGGTCCGTAATGCCACATCTACCCCCCCGATTGCATCGGCGACCCGCCGATGGACCGACTCTACTTGGCATTATGGTTTAACAATGGCTAACTGTTACTTACAGTGGCTATATTGCAGCCTACCTCCTCTTGAGGCAGCCGACCTACTGGTCTTGGAAGGCGATGAGGATTTTGATGTTGGCCTGCTGTTGTCCTGGTGGACCTACGTACGAGGGCCCCACTGCTACCAGCGGTATCTGCGGGCTCATCTGAAGGCAGAAACTGCTCCACTGAGATGATCGGCGGAACACCGAATGGCTCAGAGGCAACTTCAGCAGATGGTGGAGATGCCCGCAGAGTGTGTGCGGCCCACCCACAGGTAGTACTGGCGACCGTGACACACTCACAAACAGATCGCCCTCGAGGGGGGGACTCTACCTCTGGAATAGGCATTGAAGGCGCTAAAGGGGGACGTGGAGCCAGAATGGGGTCTGGTGGATCAGCAACTAAGGCCTTTAGCAGCGACCGATGCACCCTTTTAACCTTTGTCTGCTGCTGGTCCACTGGGGCTATAGTGTACACTACACCATCTTCTGGAGCCTGGAGGACCACATGGGTCACCGAGTGCCATAAATCTTGGGTCTTCTGACTGACGACCCCTGGCACTGTGGTCACGAAGTAAATACCAGCTGGCCCTCCTTAAGAGGTGCCTCTCTGACATGCCGATCGTGGTTTGGCCTTTCTGCGAGCGGCCGCGAGGCCTTGTCTTTCCCTCGCTCCATCAAAGGCCATCCGTAGCCGTGTCTGGTGCTCCTGCACCCACTCATGCACACTTCCTCCCACAGGATCTTGTACTCGTCCCAGCAAAAAGTCAATTGGGAGTCGAGGTTCCTGGCCGAACATGAGGAAGAACGGTGACTCGCCAGTAGACTGGTGAGGAGTGGTATTGTAGGCATAGAGCACCTGGGGCAAACAAAACACTCCAGTCCCTTTTACGAGACACTGGCAGTACCCGCAGCATGTTGTGCAGGGTGCGATTAAACCTCTCGCACTGCCCATTACCAGCTGGGTGGTATGGTGTAGTACGGGACTTTACGATGCCATACAACCCACACAAGTGCTGTATGAGAGTGCTCTCAAAGTTACGGCCCTGGTCTGAGTGGATGCGGGCAGGGACACCGAACTTCGCAAACCACTCATTAACCAGGACCTGTGCCACTGTAGAGGCACGTTGATCGCGGGTCGCGCAAATGCCAAGGTGTATTTGCTAAAAACATCGGTCATCACCAGAACATTCTCTACCCCTGCCGAGGTGGGCTCCAGCAAGGTAAAGTCAATTGCCACGATCTCGTTAGGCTTTGAGGCCAGTAAGTGCCCATGAAAGCATGGGCCACTGGTTGACTATCTTTAGCATGCTGACAACGCTCGCAAGCCTGGCACCATTGAGCAACCTCCCGGGACATATTAGGCCAGTAGCACCGGGAGCGCAGCAGGGCCAACGTCCTTTCTATCCCCTGATGTCCATGCTCCTGATGGACCTGGGTGAGGACAGTCTTGACCAGAGCCTTGGGCAAAAGGAGTTGGAACACAGCCCCACCCCCATCAGGACGAAACACCTGACGATACAGCAGCCCCTCAGCCTCAACCAGGCGATCCCACTGGGCCAACACTAAAAGGGCTGGGCGAGAGATGGCTTGTCGCTCTTCTCGAGAGGGGGCTGTCGTTTCTGTTGCCAGAACGTCAGGACCTCCTGCAGGACAGGGTCAGCCTGCTGAAGCTCATAGAGGTCAGCAGGGGCAAAATTGGGAAAAAAACAGTCACCACAGACTGAGTTGCCCGTGTTCCTACTCCCTGAACTTGCTGCAGCTGCTCTGGCAGACACGTGCCCGAAGATGCAATTTCCTGTGAGGACGGCCCAGGCTGGCGAGACAAGGCGTCAGCATTCCGGTTGCACTTACCTGAACGGTACTTGAGTACAAAATCAAAAGAGGCCAACTGGGAGGCCCAACGCTGCTCTACAGCTCCCAGTTTGGCGGAGGAGAGATGGCTCAGGGGGTTGTTATCAGTGTAGACCACGCACTTGTGGCCCAGGAGGTACTCCCTGAACTTCTCCGTCATGGCCCACTTAAGGGCCAGCAACTCCAGCTTCATGAGCTGTAGTTTGACATATTACGCTCAGTTGGTCGCAACCCACGACTGGCGTATGCAATAGGTCGCACCTTCCCTTCTTGCTCCTGGGAGAGCACTGCCCCCAATCCAGCATGACTTGCATCGACCTCCAAAATAAAAAAGGGAGGGAGAAGTCAGCGTAGGCAAGCACTGGGGCCATGGTGAGCTTTGCCTTCAGGGCCTCAAAGCTCTGCTGACATTCTGTGGTCCAGGGTCCAGCAGCACTCTGGACAGGCCTTTTCCTGGACCGTTTTACCAGTCAGTTCAGCCACTCTGCGATGTAAAGGAGCAGCCAGCTTAGCGAACCCCTCAACAAAACGTCGGTAGTAGCTTGCGAACCCTAGGAAGGAACGCAACTCTGAGGCTGTGGATGGAGTAGGCCCGTTGGCCACTACCTCAATCTTGCCGGGGTCCGTGGCTACTCCCTTATCGGAGATAACATGGCCCAAGTAATGCACCTCCCGCTGGAAGAAGCGACACTTGCTCAACCTTGCCTTGAGCCCTTCTTTCTGCAACCTCCCCAGCACCACGCCCAGCCTCTCCAGATGTTGCCGAACCGTGGACGAAAAGACAACAATATCGTCCAGGTAAAGGAGGAGAGACTGGCATTGCTGGTCCCCAAAAACACGTTGCATCAAGCGTTGGAATGTGCTAGGGGCGTTGCAGAGCCCAAAAGGCATGCGATTCCACTCAAATAGACCGAAGGGCGTACAGAATGCCGTTTTATGCCGGTCACTCTCCGCCACGGGGACTTGGTTGTATCCGCTGGCCAAGTCCATAGTGGAAAACCAGCGGGCCCCTGTAAGTGCGTCGAGTGATTCTTCGATCCGAGGTAGTGGAAAAGCATCCTTTCGGGTCTTGAGGTTCAGTTGACGATAGTCAACACAAAGACGAAGGCTGCCGTCCTTTTTCCGGACCAAGACAATGGGTGACGCATACGGACTGGAGCTCTCTCTGATGATTTGTGCTTCCAAGAGCTGGTTTATATGCTCTTTAACCAGTTCATATTCCGATGGAGGAATACGGCGGTAGCGCTGCCGGACCGGGACATCATCCAGTAGGGGGATGTCATGAGTGATCAGGTTGGTACAACCCAAGTCCTGATCATGTGCAGCAAAAACAGAGGTATAATTCCTAAGTAATGACCGCACCTCCTCCTGCTCCTCAGTGGACAGGGGGGATAGGTCAATTGCTGCAATGGGATCCGCAGCTGTGGCAGCAGCAGTTTGGGAGGAGACACTCACAGAAATGGGTGGAACCTCTGTCACTCCTGCTGGAAGACTCACCACATTGACATTGTCCAGTGTCCCTACAAGGGTACGGGTATATAGCAGCACGTCATTGTCACCAACATTGACAATCGGAACATAGGCAGTACCTCGGACCACCGGAACCAGAGCTGGTGATGCCAACAAACCTGCTGGCAAACCAGCCTCTAAAGGTTCAAATAAAGCTGTGGTCCTCGAGTACTGCTCTGAACAGGTTGCAGGAACAATTTTCATGGCACCCCCTGGAATGCGGACCGCCTTCTGACCACACACCCTCACCTTACCTGGTCGCATTAAAGGGGGGCGCATCTCGGCAGCATGACATTTTTGTAGGGCCTCCAGCAATGTAGGGGAGGCCACAACGGGGGCGGTATTAAATAACGCCGTTCTGTACTCCCCGAAGAGTTCTTGGTAACATTTTTGCAGAACGTTCATGCCCAGAACTCCAGGAACCGGGTGTGGCTCAGTTCTGGAAAAGTCTTTAACAACCAACACACCACAATGGGGCATCACCTTCCCACAAATCTCCATTGTTAGCTCCAAGTAGCCAATATAAGGGATAGTAAGGCCGTTGGCTGCTCTTAACTGTAGCCAATGACAAGCTTTTAAGTGCTCTTCCCCCCGGGGCTCGAAGTACATGCGAAAGAAGCCCTCTGATATAGTTGTCACCATGGATCCAGTGTCAACTAGACATGGCACAGTCACTCCGGCCATATCTACTTCGATATGCGGGCATGGCGCAATCAATTTTGGAGCATCCCTCATACCCGGAAGGCCACTGGTTGAGCCTAAGAATGCCCCACCCGAGCCTTGGCTCTTCGGCACGGTGGGCATTAGTTTTCCGGCGGTTGATCCAAATGACGCCGTCCCCGAAAGGGAGATTGTGCACGGGGGACACGAGGGCCGTCACAATCCCTCGCTATATGGCCAGGCTGTTGGCAACGGTTACAAATGGGGGGAGCACGACGGGGGGGTTGGCTGCGCTGTTCTATCTGCGCACTCCGAAGGAGAGCAATACTCTCTGTGAGAAGGTTGAGCTGCTCCTGTTGCCTTTTCATCAGCTCCTTCATCTCACTTACCTCAGCCCGAAGGGGGCTCATCTCCCTCTGTGGACCACCATGCAGGGCATACTGTAATCCCACTGCCGAGGGCACCGAGTTACTCCGACCTCGCATACCAGCTGGCAAGCCCTCGAGCTCCCACCGGATCGCCTCTCCCCTGACTTCCAGCAGCCCGGCCCCTGGATTCTGCCGCACATACTGTTTAAGGTCTCGTCGCAAGGAACCGTTAAGAACATGCTCGATAAATTGGTCTCGCAATAGCTCTTTAGCATTAGGAATAGGACCAGGAGCCTGCTGCTTAACTCTTTCCATTAAGCCCATTAATGCCAGAGAAAACTCCTGGAGTGTCTCTCCTCTTCCTGTTTCCTAGAGAAGAATGCTTCCTGCAAAGCGACGTATGACTCGGTGCATCCATAAAGATCTTTGAGAATGGAGATGATTTTCTTTGGGTCCTCTCGCGCTCTATGGTAGAGCGAAATTTGATCTCTTCCCTAGCCTCTCCCTCCAAGTGGTCATACAGAAAGAATGCCTGGTCAGCTGGTGACAAGTGCCGCTCCCTCATGCAGGCCTGCGCCTCCTCGACCCACTCGCCCACGCTAATCCCTGACCACCCCCTGAACTTGGGGCATTTACGGTCCCTAGGAATGTAAACTAACCTGTCAGGACGAGCGGCAGGGGGCGGAGAGCCTGCTGAGGTGCGAGCACTGGAGCTTGGGGCGGACGCGTGATCCTGGCGGAGCCGCTCATTGTCTGCTTTTAGCTGAGTAATCTGATTTCTTAAAACCTGTAGCTCGTCCTCCATAGCTACAGGTACCTTACACAAGAGCTGCTCAGAAAGGGACTGCTGCGTTTTTTTGTCCTCAAAATCAACACAAAAAACACAAAAGTTAGTTGCCACCTGAACAAACAATGTATACACAACAATAAACAGTAAAAAGGAATGTCTCTGGCAAACAGTAAATCCTGTCAGCAACGCCACAATGTGGCGGGAGCGGTGTAGTGAGGCTGGTGATTTGGTTCTTAATAATTTAATAAAAGGCAACGCCACCTCAGGAATTTCACCTGAGGAATATAACGCCCAAGGCACACAGGTAAGATTTACCTTAGAGAAGCTCAGAGACAATTCCTGTTTACAGTGTTTATTGAAAGACATAAAAAAATATTAAAAGGCAAAGCTTTATTATATACTACCTAAAAAGTTGAATATAAAACCCCAATAAAACCCGCCCCACACACACACACACCACACCAACGCACACGCACACGCGCACACACACACACACAAAACACGTTGGGGAGCTGAGGCCGAGCTGGGAAGAGGGAGGGGAGCAACTAAGGAGGAATCTAAATAACACAACAACAAAAAAAAAAACCCCACACAATATAGTGCACTGCAAATGAAAGATTACCACCACCAGAAGGACCACCACCAACACCAGACCGGACACTCAGCTCCTAAAAACAAACACACACATCAACAATCAATTAAAACGGGAGTTCAATGACAATTTACATTAACACACAGGAATACAACACACAAATAATGCTCTGATTGCACGAGTGTTCATATAGTCAAGTATTTCAGTGTAAAGTGTTCTTATCATTCAACTCCCCAAAGAGCGGGGCAGACAGGTGAATCCACCGCGTGCGGATGCACGGATTGAGGCAGAGGAGTCCTGGTGCACACATTCAGCGCAGCGCCGGCAGGCCACGTGCGCGCGCACAACGCGAGCGAGCAGCGGACAGTGTCAATGGGCAACAAACAAGGAGGACAAAACGGCAGCGTCTGTACAAAAAGGGAGGACGCACACACAAAGATCAAAATTTAAAAGCACATGCACCAGTGACACAGGCAGACTTACCACTTAAGCGTAACTTGCAGCTTATGCGAGGGAGAAGGCAGGGAAGTTGGCTACAATGCCGTCATTAGTTGCGAGTGGCGTCTCTATCCGCGTGCTGCTGTATTGGTTATCCGTGCTGCCATGAAGCGCAAGTATACACGGAAGTACATGAATGGCAGTGGGCGGGCACCGGAAGCCAAAGGGAGAGGAGCAATGAGATGGGCACTTTTATGGCCCGACAGCTGGCGCGAACAGCCAATGGGAACCCGGGCCTCAAGTGGCAGAGCCCGCCCATGGTCCGTAATGCCACATATGGTTATAATTACGGTGTTTTTAAGCTAAATCGATATTGCTCCGGGCCGTGTGTCTTTCGGCGGGATGGCGGTTGAGCTGGGTCCGTGGACTTGTGCCCAATGACGGATAGTCTGTCTGATTCGTTAAGGTTTTATTCATTATTAGCTTAATAAACTCGTCTGACTAGCCATATGATGTTACTTTGTGGTTAGCATTCAGACACAACTTAAAATGTGGATTATAATAATGAAAATCCCCTTGTTATGAAGCCAATTCGCTTTTGCTCCAGACTGTGGAGCTTTTAGCGGATTGACGGTTGAGATTTGTCCCAGTGAAGTGAGCTGAGTGTCGGATAGCTTATTAGCATTAATGCGTAAGCGTTTAGCTCTTTATCTGTTGAATATACTCGTTAAATTAGTCTATTTATATTTCCTTATGATTTGCATTCAACGTCCAACTTAAACTGGTGATATTAACTGTGAAAATCCACGTATTACGAGGCCTTTCTGTTTTGCTCCGAGCTACGAAGCTTTTAGCGGGGCGGCGGTTGAGACTCGTCCCAGTGAAGTGAACATAGAGGCGGATAACTAATTAGCGGCTGATGCGTTAACGTCTGGCTCTCACCTATTAAATAAACCAATTAGACAAGGTAGACTATATTTCTTGTGACTCACATCTGTGTACGACCTAATCAGTGGGTAATAATGTTGAAAATTCCTGGATTCTTTAGCTAAATCGGTGTTGCTCCGGGCTGCGGGTCTTTCGGCGGTCTGGCGGTTGGGTCGTGTCCGTGGACATGTGCCCCATGGCGGATTGTATGTTTGATGATGACACGTTAGCGTGTTGCTCTTTATGGTTGAATAAACTTGTTTGACTAGTCTAATTATGTTACTTTGTGGTTCACATTATGAGACAACTCTATATGTGGGTAATAATAGTGAAAATCCACGTGTTATGGAGCTTTATTGAGTTTGCTCCGGGTCACGGAGCTTGTAGCGGGACGGCGATTGAGATTTGTCCCAGTTAAGTGAGCTCAGATACGGTTTGCTTATTAGCGTTAATGCGTTAGTGTTTAACTCTTAATCGTTATATTAAACTCGTTACACAGGCAGGTGATACAGCGGCTTTGTTATAAGTTCTGTGCCGTGATGGAGTTGTCATGGAGCGGGTGTTTTGTGCGGTGTTTTGCGGAGGCTTGTGCTCAGGGACAGTATCTGACTATTAATGTGGGTTATGTTTTAAATACAATGTGATTATATATGAATGGCACTGTCCCTTAAGCAATGCACTTTTATATAGTTCTTATCAGAGTTATGCGTCTATTCTTTATCAATCGATTATTATAATTAACTCGTTTAGCAAAGCTAATCTTATTACCCATGAGACACCTGTTATATACAGGTAAGTGCTAAAGTTTTTATTGATCTTTTACAGTGACTTTTAACCAAGTCAATACCTCAGTCTTATATTACCACAAAGCTAATGTTAAATATCAAATAGCTTTAATTTACTTTAGACGAATGCTTATGTTCGAATATTATTCGATTATTAGAAATTGTCCTTTATTATAATCTATGTATGTTGGATCAGCCTCATAATTATTGCACTGGGTCCACGGCCAGTTCCTCAACTTAATGTGAAGGTGTGATTATGAGAGGAGATAACCAGCCAAATATAAGGAAAGAGCTGGGTCCACGGCCAGTACATTTACTCAAAGAGCAGGTCTGGTTATTAGTGATGGCAGTTTTGAAACACACTTTTCGACACCTCTTCGAAGCCTTGAAGAACATGTGCTTCGACGCAGTGTCCAAAACACGGGTCAAAACACGGGTCACGTGACTCGGACGTCTCATGAAACGCGTGACGTCACTCAGTGGTTCATGAAACGCCGCCTTTTCAAACGCGTCTCATTAGAGGCTCATGTCTCCAAACCAGAGTTTGATTGACAGGGATTTCAACGAACCACAAAGCAGCGCACCTGTCTCCACCTCCTCCCACAGAGTTTGAAAGATGTTTTGTTTATATCAATTAACGCACTCACAGAAGAACCGGGCCGCTCAGGGAGCTTGTGCATGAATGAGACAACAGACTGGATTGAAAAATAATGAAAAAGGGGAAAAGTCAAAACAAAAAGTGACATACTATTTAATTAACTTTAATTGAACACATTCAAGATTTTTTTAAGTGTAGTGGGGTTGTCCTCTTTCCCTGCTCAAAATCACCCCTGTGAGCTCCGCCCTTGACCCCGCCCTCATAGTTGGGGACTATTTAAGGCACCTGTGGCCAATATGGCACTTTTTTTTTTTTTGCTGCTTGTCTGCTGCTGTACTGGGACCTGGTGTTTTAGACGTCCTGCTCTGCAAGTGTTGGTCTGGGGGAGTCCAACCCGCGGCAGATTTTTACCAGGGCTGGTTAAAGGTGGCTAAACCTGCTGCTAGGGATGGGCAAAATGAGGTCTCATGAGATGATGAGACCTCACAGCCAAGTGATTTAAAATGTGATTCAGTAATGAGATCTCACTTTGCTGCCACCTGCTGTTACTTTGCAAACATTACAACCAAATTGTGCCGTGTTTTTAGTCTACATTATTTCAACTAACACATTGGTTATTTGTAAAGGCCTGTATAAAAAAAAAAAAAAATGTCACACAAATATCTCTTTCACTGATTTTTATTTAGAAATACAACTTTTTCCAGGGTTTTAGGGCTGAGGCGGTTCCTTTTTTTTGAAAGAATGTCTCCAGCCTTGGAGAATCCTCTCTCACACGGGGCTGAGGATGCCGGGGAGCACAGGAAACTTTTGGCCCGTTTATAAAGGGTCGGTACAACATTTTTGTGTTAGTCCAGTACATTAGTGGGTCTTCATTTCTTGGAATGTGAACCTCAGCTAGATACCGGTCGACTTCAATTGTGGCATCTGCCACAAAGCTGTTGGTGCTTCTGCTGTTGCGTATATTAGAATCTAGCACATGCCAAATGTCATCTAAAAAACACAAACAGTTAAGATCTATGTTGCAAAAAAAATCATACAAATTATTGAACACACTCACTTGAATTTGAAGACAGATCTAGAGGAGCAGGTTGAGGCTGTGGCTCATGGGGATTTGCAGCATCTCTCAGAAGAAGCACACACTCATTTTTTAGCCTGTTTACAGCCTCCTGAGCTTTGGTCTTTTTCTATTTTATGAGATTGTTATGAAAGCCATTAATTTATTTCATTCACACCTTGTTATGTCCGGACACTACAAAGTGTTCCCACATCGGGGAGGATTTCCTTCTTGAAGGCTCCATCTGTAAACTGATTTGATTTATTGGGACACTAAATTGTATTGAAAATAGCAAGGAGCTCGTCTCAAGAGTGCCACAGTTCAATATGTGAGTTGTAACAAAAAACACTTTAGTCCAACCCAGATCCCAAGTGCACTTTGAAAATTTAAACATGGACTATTGCTTATGTCTCAAGACAATCAAGAGCGATCTTGTGTCTACTGACAGAATTATACCACTAACTCTCTGACTCTCTGACTCCTACAAACGGCGACAACACCACAAGTGCCGCCGCAGATTCAAAGCGCTTATAAACGCTGGAGGTGGGTGAAGCACTCAGACGTCACCACCTCTGAATGAGATCTCATCACGCGACTGCCTTGTTCATGATGCACGCCTCATTTTGAGACCTTACTGGGAACGCCCATTTTTGTTCGGTGCAGACCTCGAGATCTCATTTCATTTCGCCCATCCCTACCTGCTGCTGTTTTGTTCTGTTTTGCACTTTGTTTTTGTACATTGTTTTGTTTTGCATTTTGTTGTTTTGCTGCATCCCTTTTGTTTTTTTCATATTGTTTTGTATTTTTATTTGCAGGTTTTGCAGCTGGGTCAAGTTTTAATACATTTTGTTTCAGCGACGCTGGTGCCCCCTGGTGGTCGGGCTTTAGGCACATTGGTGCATGTGATTTAGTGACTGGGATCATGAGTTTAGTTTTGTGCACTTTTCATGTTGCTGTGCCGTTTGTCCACTGAGGTGAGTCTGTGGTGGCCCCTGGACACTCCCCTGATAGTCTGTGGTGGCCCCTGGACACTCCCCTGATAGTCTGTGGTGGCCCCTGGACACTCCCCTGATAGTCTGTGGTGGCCCCTGGACACTCCCCTGATAGTCTGTGGTGGCCCCTGGGCACACCCCTGATGGTCTGTGGTGGCCCCTGGACACTCCCCTGATAGTCTGTGGTGGCCCCTGGACACACCCCTGATAGTCTGTGGTGGCCCCTGGACACTCCCCTGATAGTCTGCTCACCACTGGGCCCCAGCAGCTCATTTTGTTTTTGGTCAGTTTTAAACCCCTTCCTTTTTACTTCTAGGCCTATTTTAATTAGAAATTCAATTTTTAGCTTCCTTTTGTAATAAAATTTGTCCATCTTTTAAATTTAAAATGTGAGAATAAATATATTTCCCCAAATTTAGTTCGTCTCAGTTCTTTATTTTAGCCATTTGAATTTTTAAACTTTTATTAAATAAACACTATTTTAATCATTCATCACGTCTCTTGTCTTTTATTTATTTATAATTGTCACGGTCACGTGACTCCTGCCCTGGTTTTCTCCTGTTGTGCCCCTCTCCTCCTGCTGTCTGTCGTTTGCCGGTCGTGGGCGGAGCGTCTTGCTCCTCTCACGTGCACCTGGGGCTCGTCAGACAATCACCTGCACCTGCTCGACTATAAGAAGCCCAGGAGACAGACAGTCGACGCGAGATCGTCAACGTACCAACGTGATTGCCTAGTTACCTACCTACCTTTTGCCTTGTAAATCTCTGCATGTACTTACCTACGTTTTTGCTGTTACCAGACCCGGACTCCTGGGAATCTTCCTGCCTCTGCGCTCCTGGCTCTGCCGTGGCTCACCCTGCTCTCTGGTACAGTGCACCTCGTTTACTCTACTCACCTCGTCTCTGGATTTCACCCTGCACCCGGCCCTTCGTCCCGGCTCTCCTCGTCCCGCTCCAGCCCTGCTCCTGTACCTGCACTCCTCACTCCCGGACCTCGGCGTCGCACTCAACTCTCCTTCCCGGCCGGACCACACCACGCACTGCACCGCGCACCGCTCCCACTGCCCCTGCTCCCTGAACTGCATTATTATTCACAAACTGTTAATAAACACTGTTAAACCTTTCCCGAGTACCGCATCTTTTGGTCCGCTCACCCGCATACCCTGACAATAATCCCCCCCCCCCCACAAGTACGTCCATAATCCACAGACAAAATCATTCATCTTACTAACTCTCCATCAGTAGTAGAGAGATCTGTTCAGTCCATGATCTGTTCAGTCCCATGAAAAACCTGACCTGAAAATAAGGTCAAAACAAGATCTCAGTTTCACATTTCATAATTAAATCATAATTAAATCAGTTGCGCAACATATATTTAGAAATCAAAATCTTCTTTACAATACACATTACAAAGATCAACATAGGCCCAAACAGGGAGAAACGGAGCAGGTCAGGGTAACCCTAGGTGGAAGGGGTTACAGGTCCCCCGTGTGGGTTTGTGAGAGATGGTGAGATGTTGACAGATACTGATACTTTGATTAATAGTGACATAGTGAGTTTATGCAGCTAGTTTAGACACAGATTAGACTGTAAAGTTACACTAACACACAGTCAAGCTTAGGTCCATACAAACGACACACAGCATCACACTATAGGCCATATTTGCTCGGTGGGTTAGATTACTTTAGATCAGATTGTTAGGATTTAGAGACGTGGTTCTGTGGCGTGGGAACATTTCCATTTGGAAACCCCAAACAAAGTCAGGTGTGTGATTTGTGATAAACAACTTGCTTATTGCACTAATACATCTACAATGATACACCATTTGTCTAGAGTCCATAAAATGGAGGGTGAGGGGAACGCTGCTGCCCCCAGTTCTGTAGGGGCCACTCCTGCAAACCTTTCTGCTGGTTCCTGTCCTGGTCCTTCTGCTGGTACTTCTGCTGGCACATGTAGCCGAGGTATGTATGTCAAAGTAACTATAATACACACAATCATAGTAATATAGGCCTAAATGATTCATGAATAAAGAATTATGCAACTGTACATGAGTGAACCCACTCATTCAGTTCAAATCACAGTTCAAGCAGGTTTTGTGTGTAGTGTGAGCTCAAACCTTTAGCCTTTTTCTGAAATAAGTCATTGCTCTGTGTGTTTTTCTATCCCCTAAATTCACTTAGACTCTACATATGTGTTTTCATGTGTTTCATAATACTATTTATTATTTATTTATTTATTTACTAGGGAAATTCACATAGAAGTAATTTCTATACTTACAATAAGCTGTGAAATGCTTCAGTTGCTCGTTGTAAATAGTTTGTTTGCTTCTTGTAGCTGGACAGAAGGTTTTGGATGAGTCCCTCGTCCTCTTGGTGGTGAAGGACCTGCTGCCTCTGTCAGCTGTGGAGGATGAAGGTTAAAGTTATTTGTACATGACTTGGACCCCAGCTGTGTCCTCCCATCAAGAAAAGCTGTGGCAAACATGATAAATGAGCTGTATGAGAAAACCAAGGAGAAGACCAAAGAAGAGCTCAAAAAGGCTGAGTTTGCCTCACCACAGATATGTGGTCTTCCATTAACATGGACGGCTACATCGGAGTCACGGCTCACTATGTGGCACCTGACTCAGAACTGGAGACGGTAATACTGGGAGTTAGTCATTTTTCACAGTCACATCCCGCTCAGCACAGAGGCACAGAGGCTCCTCAGGGCTGACTGGGGCATTACTGAGAAGGTCAGCTTTATGGTCACAGATAATGCTGCCAACATGGAGCTGAGTGTCCAGCTCCTCAACCTCCGGCACATCTCCTGCTTCGCTCACACTGAGTTTAATAGTGAAAAAAGCATTGGATCATACACCGTTATTAATGATATAAGGGACAAAAGCAGGACAGTGGTGGGACTGTTCAGGTCAAGCAGCAAGGAGAAAGAAAAACTAAACCAAATGCAAATGCTGATGGGACGGACAACGATGAAACTAATGCAGGAGGTGGATACCAGGTGGAACAGCACTTTTGACACGTTTCAGCGGCTGTATGAGCAAAGAACCTGTGGGAGCAGCTCTGTCCAGTCTGGAGAATGACATTTATCCTCTGACCAGCGCTGATTATGAAATCATTCAGGACTCGTTGTTTCTGCTGCAGCCTTTCAAGGCAGCAACAACTGGTACTTTGATAGTAATTAATAATTTCATTGTATTTGTTGGTTGCACTGAGATAAATCTATTGTATCTTTTCTTATTCTAACAGAGCTGTCAGAGGAGAAGAGGGTCTCAGCCTCAGAACTGATCCCACTGTACAGAACGCTGCAGCATGAGCTGTTTGAGCATTTGAGACAAACAAAGCAACGATCCACTCTGCAGTTGGGTGAGCAACTACAATAATTATTACAACAACAACTGTAATGATACTAACAAACTACATTAATAGTGTGAATATTTGTACTGATGAACAGGCTGTTGAAGGATGGCCTGCAGCAGAGATGTGGCCAGTATGAAACATATAGGCCACTTGCACCGGCAACACTGCAGGACCCTCGTTTTAAAAGCCTGGGTTTTGGTGACCCCCCAGCAAAGGCACAAAGCCCAAAAACAGCTGGAGTGTGCTGCAGTAATGCAGCCTGTAGCAACACCTGGAGACGATTAAAACATCTTTATAGGTCATATTCTGTCAACATTTATTGTGAACTTTTTAATTTCATTTCATTATTTTTTTAAGAACCTCAAATCTCACTGGCAGCAGCATCATCACCTCCATCATCATCATCATCATCATCATCATCATCATCATCATCATCACCTCCATCATCATCATCATCATCATCACCTCCATCATCACCTCTATCATCACCTCCATCATCATCATCATCATCATCATCATCACCTCCATCATCATCATCACCTCCATCATCATCACCGCCATCATCATCATCACCTCCATCATCATCCTCCATCATCATCACCTCCATCATCACCTCCATCACCTCCATCATCACCTCCATCATCATCATCATCTCCTCCATCATCACCTCCATCATCATCATCATCATCATCACCTCCATCATCATCATCATCATCATCATCACCTCCATCATCATCATCATCATCATCATCACCTCCATCATCATCATCATCATCATCATCATCACCTCCATCATCATCATCACCTCCATCATCATCATCATCATCACCTCCATCATCACCTCCATCATCATCATCACCTCCATCATCATCATCACCTCCATCATCATCCTCCATCATCATCATCACCTCCATCATCATCCTCCATCATCATCATCACCTCCATCATCATCATCACCTCCATCATCATCATCACCTCCATCATCATCACCTCCATCATCATCACCTCCATCATCATCACCTCCATCATCATCACCTCCATCATCATCACCTCCATCATCACCTCCATCATCATCACCTCCATCATCATCACCTCCATCATCACCTCCATCATCATCACCTCCATCATCATCACCTCCATCATCACCTCCATCATCATCACCTCCATCATCATCATCATCACCTCCATCATCATCATCACCTCCATCATCATCATCACCTCCATCATCATCACCTCCTTCATCATCACCTCCATCATCATCATCACCTCCATCATCATCATCATCATCATCATCATCATCATCACCTCCATCATCATCATCATCATCATCATCACCTCCATCATCATCATCATCATCATCATCATCACCTCCATCATCATCCTCCACAGCAGAAGACAGTCTTTGTTTCTATTTGACCAAAAAGTAAAAAACAAAAACCACCACCCACAGCAGAACTGCAGACGCCACAGTTGAAGTGGGAAAAATATTTGCAAGACCCGTTATTTCCCCACACCGCAGACGTAGTAATAGCAATACATAGCTTCCATGGCTTTATTTAATTTAATTTACACAAATTAATTCATAACATACACCTGCGAACACTTTGCATACACACAAACTTTATTAGAAACCATGTCAGGTCAGGATGTGTTTTGTTGATCCAATGTGAGAAATACTGAGACATCACCACCAGAGGCCGCTGTAGAGTCATGATTCCAACAGTGATTCGAAGCCTCGAATCATTTGTTTCGAGAGCTTTGCTGGTTCATGAGGCTTCGTTTTGCCCATCCTTAGTTGTCAGTTCAACAATCGAGCAAGAGCGAGGGACGGGCGAAGTGAAATGAGATGTTGAGGTCTGCACTGAACACAAATGGGCGTTCCCAGTGAGATCTCAAAATGAGGTGTGCATCATGAACAAGGCAGTCACGTGATGAGATCTCATTCAGAGGTGGTGACGTCTGAGTGCTTCACCCACCTCCAGCGTTTATAAGCGCTTTGAATCTGCGGCGGCACTTGTGGTGTTGTCGGCGTTTGTAGGAGTCAGAGAGTCAGAGAGTTAGTGGTATAATTCTGTCAGTAGAAACAAGATCGCTCTTGATTGTCTTGAGACATAAGCAATAGTCCATGTTTAAATTTTCAAAGTGCACTTGGGATCTGGGTTGGACTAAAGTGTTTTTTGTTACGACTCACATGTTGAACTGTGGCACTCTTGAGACGAGCTCCTTGCTATTTTCAATACAGTTTAGTGCCAATAAATCAAATCCGTTTACAGATTGTCAAGAAAACTGTTCTCGACGCGCTGATTACCACCAAAAAGACTCAAGACAAGCGTTAGACTTTTTCTTACTCTGATCTTCTCTAATCAGAGGGAAGAGAACATCGGACACAGACCCTCTCATGGTCTCTGTCTCCACCATCTCCAGTTCTGTCTCCGATGCTTTCTCCAACTTCCCTCTTCTCAGAGATCTCTTTTATTCAAGCTCATGACAAAACATACATTCCTTTGGCAAATGTTTTTTCTCAACTCCTCCCTCCAACAACAATCAGTCTTTTCTGCAGAACATCTCCTGACCTCCTGTTGAGGTTTTACAGCCTTTAACCTTTCTCCCACATCCCCCATGTACCTTTCCCAGGTCAGTTGTTTACACAATTGGTTACAAAGTCTTACATTCATTATCTTAAGACTAACTTATAACCTCACCATATTATCTACTTCTAGTGTCTAACATTCCTGTAACACATGTAGTTTATTAGATGATAAAAATACAGACATAATTTTATTCACACAGATGGAGCCTCCAAGAAGGAAATCCTCCCCGATGTGGGAACACTTTGTAGTGTCCGGACATAATAAGGTGTGAATGAAATTAATTAATGGCTTTCATAACAATCTTACAAAATAGAAAAAGACCAAAGCTCAAAAGCTACATATTTATTCAAAAACGTATTACAACAATCGCTCAGAGTAATTACATCAGCCCATGACATGACGTGTGCCGCATTTCCGTCATGTCAGACATTTTGTGTTGTTTGCCAGAAGTATGAAACTTTCAGAATAAAGTTACCAATTGGAACTGTTATAATATAACAGCTACTGGAAAAAGAGTTTTAGTCGACGCAAACTTAAGAGCACACACTAAATGTTAGGAAATTCATGTTTAAACAGCTCGTCTTAAAATCTTTATTTAGCCTATTTCATTTATGTTTCTATGAACCACCACCTAACCTGTAACTGTCACTTCTATAATATATAATAATATGGACTATGAACACTGCATCACTTTATTATTCTGATTCTGATGAAGGTTAGGTGCAGAATCTGTGATAAAGAACTTGCATTTGCAGGGAGCACTACCCCAAAGCTCCGCCACTACAGGGCTGTGCATCTAAGTTCTGCATCAACTTCTGCACCATCTGAACCAACGAGAGAGGCACCTCCAGTGATGCCAGTAAAGACCAGTGTGTTTCAACCTTCTTTGTGTAAAGCCACTTTTATTTTAGATATATTCCGTGGCACACCACTTATTTAGTCCAGGTGAAATCTTGGTTCATTCCTAGTTTAGACCTGGCTTAGTCATTGTTTCGACCTGGTCTTGTCCTTCTGAAACGTTGGTTTAGTCCTGGTTTTTGGACAGTTTTTAAGCACATCTGAAGACATCTCAAGGCACACTAGTGATTCCTGGCACACTGGTAGAAAAACATGGATATAAAGAGGAAAAAAATATATATAACACAATGTAATATGATATAATATTATTTTATATATTTTTCTTGTGCCTTATCATAGGTTCCCTGCAAGAATCGATGATGGAATAATAAACCTGGTCATAAAGGATTCTCGTCCATTTTCCATTGTGGAACATGTGGGATTCTGGGAATTAATGACCATATTTGCTCCTACATACACTCTCCCAAGTCTGTAATTATGTCTTTTGTGTTTTTCAACAGACTTTAAAAGGAAGGGTGGAGGCAAAATACCAGAAGGCCAAAGAGGAAAATGAGGCAAAGGTGCAGAAGGCTGTGGCTGTGAGTCTTACATCTGACATGTGGACGTCAGTGTCAGTGGACTCCTATCAGGCTGTGACATGCCACTTTATTGATGAGTTCAATGAATTAAACACCACACTCCTGGTATTACATCATTTTCCTCTGTCCCACACGGCTGAACATCTGGCGGACGAGCGTGTGAGGCTGATGGAAGAGTGGGGCATAAGAGACAGGGTTAGATGCCTCATCACTGATGGGGCAAACATGCTTGTGCGAGGCTTTTAAATGTCAGGCATCACATTTGCATAGCTCATGCTATGAACTTGCTGGTTAGAAAAACATTTGATGATGCAGCTGGAATGAATGACCTGAGGCAGAAGTCAAGGAAGTTGGCAACGTACTTTGGCACCAGTACATCTGCCAAGAATCGCTTAACGGCACTACAAGAGCAGATGGGCAAGCAGCCTTTGAAAATGATAATTGAAGTGGACACGTGATGGAACAGTACGTTTCATGCTGGAGAGAGACTATGAGGTGAGGGAACCAGTGGGGGCAGCCTTGGCATCCCTCAGTACAGACATTGCCCCCTTAACCTCATGTGAACATGGACTTATAAGGATGCTTTGTGCATACTTGCACCATTCCACCAGGCAACTGAGGAGTTATCAGCAGAAAAGAGAGTTTCTGCGTCAAAGATTATTCCAATGATGAACACGGTGCACCATGCTCTGGCTCCTAGAGTTCTTAGTGTGACCCACCCCATTGCCAAACAGCTTGGAGAGAACATGTTGGAGGATGCGAGAGCATAATAGTAGATCAGAAGAAACCCTAAGTATACTTACCTCGCCAACCCTGCTGCTCGATCGCTTCAAGAAGACGGGATTTTTGAGCCAAACCAAAGCTCAGGAGGCTGTAAACAGGCGAAAAAATGAGTGTGTGCTTCTTCTGAGAGATGCTGCAAATCCCCATGAGCCACAGCCTCAACCTGCTCCTCTAGATCTGTCTTCAAATTCAAGTGAGTGTGTTCAATAATTTGTATGATTTTTTTTTGCAACATAGATCTTAACTGTTTCTGTTTTTTAGATGACATTTGGCATGTGCTAGATTCTAATATACGCAACAGCAGAAGCACCAACAGCTTTGTGGCAGATGCCACAATTGAAGTCGACCGGTATCTAGCTGAGGTTCACATTCCAAGAAATGAAGACCCACTAATGAACTGGACCAACACAAAAATGTTGTACCGACCCTTTATAAACGGGCCAAAAGTTTCCTGTGCTCCCCGGCATCCTCAGCCCCGTGTGAGAGAGGATTCTCCAAGGCTGGAGACATTCTTTCAAAAAAAAGGAACCGCCTCAGCCCTAAAACCCTGGAAAAAGTTGTATTTCTAAATAAAAATCACTGAAAGAGATATTTGTGTGACTTTTTATTTTTTTTATACAGGCCTTTACAAATAACCAATGTGTTAGTTGAAATAATGTAGACTAAAAACACGGCACAATTTGGTTGTAATGTTTGCAAAGTAACAGCAGGTGGCAGCAAAGTGAGACTCATCACTGAACCACACATTTGAATCATTTGGCTGTGAGATCTCATCATCTCATAAGATCTCATTTTCCATCACTCCTCAAGAACAGGCGACTCAAACAGGGACAAGGCAGAGTCACAGTTTCAGGATATATGTATTTCAGAAACAGGACTTGAGAGTTGCTGTTGTCACTTCAACAATCGAGCAAGAACCAACTGAAGTGAGGAGAATATACAGGCAACTCTGGGCTGATTAACAAAATGAGAGACAGCTGCAGGGAAAACAGGGAGGAGACAAAAGAAGGACTGGAACATGGAGCTGGACTGAGAGGGAAACAGAACTATCACAGAACTATCACACTGAAGTAACACGTGGAGTAAAACACAGAGACTGAAGTAACACGTGGAGTAAAACACAGAGTCTGAAGTAACACGTGGAGTAAAACACAGAGTGGAAGTAACACGTGGAGTAAAACACAGAGACTGAAGTAACACGTGGAGTAAAACACAGAGACTGAAGTAACACGTGGAGTAAAACACAGAGACTGAAGTAACACGTGGAGTAAACACAGAGACTGAAGTAACACGTGGAGTAAAACACAGAGACTGAAGTAACACGTGGAGTAAAAACACAGAGACTGAAGTAACACGTGGAGTAAAACACAGAGACTGAAGTAACACGTGGAGTAAAACACAGAGAGAAGTAACACGTGGAGTAAACACAGAGAGACTGAAGTAACACGTGGAGTAAAACACAGAGACTGAAGTAACACGTGGAGTAAAACACAGAGACTGAAGTAACACACAGTGGAGTGGAGTAAAACACAGAGACTGAAGTAACACGTGGAGTAAAACACAGAGAAAACACAGAGACTGAAGTAAGTAACACGTGGAGTAAAACACAGAGACTGAAGTAACATGTGGAGTAAAAACACAGAGACTGAAGTAACACGTGGAGTAAAACACAGAGACTGAAGTAACACGTGGAGTAAAACACAGAGACTGAAGTAACACGTGGAGTAAAACACAGAGAAGTGAACGTAAAACACAGAGTGGAGTAAAACACAGAGACTGAAGTAACACGTGGAGTAAAAACACAGAGACTGAAGTAACACGTGGAGTAAAACACAGAGTCTGAAGTAACACGTGGAGTAAAACACAGAGACTGAAGTAACACGTGGAGTAAAAACACAGAGACTGAAGTAACACGTGGAGTAAAACACAGAGACTGAAGTAACACGTGGAGTAAAACACAGAGACTGAAGTAACACGTGGAGTAAAACACAGAGACTGAAGTAACACGTGGAGTAAACACACAGAGACTGAAGTAACACGTGGAGTAAAACACAGAGACTGAAGTAACACGTGGAGTAAAACACAGAGACTGAAGTAACACGTGGAGTAAAACACAGAGACTGAAGTAACACGTGGAGTAAAACACAGAGACTGAAGTAACACGTGGAGTAAAACACAGAGACTGAGTAACACGTGGAGTAAAACAGAGAGACTGAAGTAACACGTGGAGTAAACACAGAGACTGAAGTAACACGTGGAGTAAAACAGAGACTGAAGTAACACGTGGAGTAAAAAACAGAGAGACTGAAGTAACACGTGGAGTAAAACACAGAGAGAAGTAACAACGAAGTAAAACAGTGGAGAAGTAAAAAAAACACAGAGACTGAAGTAACACGTGGAGTAAAAAACACAGAGACTGAAGTAACACGTGGAGGAGTAAAAACACAGAGTACTGAAGTAAAACACAGAGACTGGAGTAAAACACAGAGACTGAAGTAACACGTGGAGTAAAACACAGAGACTGAAGTAACACGTGGAGTAAAAACACAGAGACTGAAGTAACATGGAGTAAAACACAGAGACTGAAGTAACACGTGGAGTAAAACACAGAGAGAAGTAACAGTAAACACAGAGGAGTAAACACAGTGAAGTAACATGGAGTAAAACACAGAGACTGAAGTAACATGGAGTAAAAACACAGAGACTGAAGTAACATGGAGTAAAACACAGAGACTGAAGTAACACGTGGAGTAAAAACACAGAGACTGAAGTAACACGTGGAGTAAAAACACAGAGACTGAAGTAACATGGAGTAAAACACAGAGACTGAAGTAACATGGAGTAAAACACAGAGACTGAAGTAACACGTGGAGTAAAACACAGAGACTGAAGTAACACGTGGAGTAAAAACACAGAGACTGAAGTAACATGGGAGTAAAACACAGAGACTGAAGTACACATGGAGTAAAAACAGAGACTGAAGTAACATGGAGAGTAAAACACAGAGACTGAAGTAACACGTGGAGTAAAACACAGAGACTGAAGTAACACGAGGAGTAAAACACAGAGACTGAAGTAACACGTGGAGTAAAACACAGAGACTGAAGTAACACGTGGAGTAAACACACAGAGACTGAAGTAACACGTGGAGTAAAAACACAGAGACTGAAGTAACACGTGGAGTAAAACACACAGAGACTGAAGTAACACACAGAGACTGGAGTAAAACACAGAGACTGAAGTAACACGTGGAGTAAAACACAGTAACATGGAGTAAAACACAGAGACTGAAGTAACACACGTGGAGTAAAACACAGAGACTGAAGTAACACGTGAGAGTAAAACACAGAGAGACTGAAGTAACACGTGGAGTAAAACACAGAGACTGAAGTAACACGTGGAGTAAAACACAGAGACTGAAGTAACATGGGAGTAAAAACACAGAGACTGAAGTAACACGGAGTAAAACACAGAGACTGAAGTAACACGTGGAGTAAAACACAGAGACTGAAGTAACATGGAGTAAAACACAGAGACAACACGGAGTAAAAAACACAGAGACTGAAGTAACATGGAGTAAAACACAGAGACTGAAGTAACATGGAGTAAAACACAGAGACTGAAGTAACACGTGGAGTAAAAACACAGAGTCTGAAGTAACACGTGGAGTAAAACACAGAGACTGAAGTAACATGGAGTAAAACACAGAGACTGAAGTAACATGGAGTAAAACACAGAGACTGAAGTAACATGGAGTAAAAACACAGAGACTGAAGTAACACGTGGAGTAAAACACAGAGACTGGAGTAAAAACACAGAGACTGAAGTAAACATGGAGGAGTAAAACACAGAGACTGAAGTAACACGTGGAGTAAAACACAGAGACTGAAGTAACATGGGAGTAAAACACAGAGTCTGAGAGTAACAAGTGGTAAAACACAGGAGTAAATGGAGTAACAGAGACTGAAGTAACATGGAGTAAACACAGAGACTGAGTAACACGTGAGTAAAACACAGAGTCTGAAGTAACACGTGGAGTAAAACACAGAGTCTGAAGTAACATGGAGTAAAACACAGAGACTGAAGTAACATGGAGTAAAACACAGAGACTGAAGTAACATGGAGTAAAACACAGAGACTGAAGTAACATGGAGTAAAAACACAGAGACTGAAGTAACACGTGGAGTAAAACACAGAGACTGAAGTAACACGGGAGTAAAACACAGAGACTGAAGTAACATGTAAAAACACAGAGACACGTGGGAGTAAAACACAGAGACTGAAGTAACACACGTGGAGTAAAACACAGAGTCTGAAGTAACACATGGAGTAAAACACAGAGACTGAAGTAACATGGAGTAAAAAAACACAGAGACTGAAGTAACGTGGAGTAAAACACAGAGTCTGAAGTAACACGTGGAGTAAAACACAGAGGAAGTAAAAGTAAAACACAGAGTCTGAAGTAACATGGGAGTAAAACACAGAGTCAGAGTACTGGAGTAAAACAAAAGTAACATGGAGTAAAACACAGAGACTGAAGTAACACGTGGAGTAAAACACAGAGACTGAAGTAACACCAGGTCTGAAGTAAAAACACACAGTCTGAAGTAACACGTGGAGTAAAACACAGAGACTGAAGTAACACGTGGAGTAAAACACAGAGACTGAAGTACACATGGAGTAAAACACAGAGACTGAAGTAACACGTGGAGTAAAAACACAGAGTAACTGAAGTAAAACACAGAGACTGAGTAAGTAAACACAGAGACTGAAGTAACACGTGGAGTAAAACACACAGAGTCTGAAGTAACACGTGGAGTAAAACACAGAGAGTCTGAAGTAACACGTGGAGGAAAAACACAGAGACTGAAGTAACACACGTGGAGTAAAACACAGAGTCTGAAGTAACACGTGGAGTAAAACACAGAGACTGAAGTAACATGGAGTAAAACACAGAGACTGAAGTAACACGTGGAGTAAACACAGAGACTGAAGTAACACGTGGAGTAAAACACAGAGACTGAAGTAACACGTGGAGTAAAACACAGAGACTGAAGTAACACGTGGAGTAAAACACAGAGACTGAAGAAGTAAACACGTGGAGTAAAAAACAGAGTACTGAAGTAACAACACGTGAGTAAAACACAGAGACTGAAGTAACACGTGGAGTAAAAACACAGAGACTGAAGTAACACGTGGAGTAAAACACAGAGACTGAAGTAACACGTAGTAAAACACAGAGACTGAAGTAACACGTGGAGTAAAACACAGAGAGACTGAAGTAACATGGAGTAAAACACAGAGACTGAAGTAACACGTGGAGTAAAACACAGAGACTGAAGTAACACGTGGAGTAAACACAGAGACTGAAGTAAACACGGGAGTAAAACACAGAGACTGAAGTAACACGTGGAGTAAAACACAGAGACTGAAGTAACACGTGGAGTAAAACACAGAGAGATGAAGTAACACGTGGAGTAAAAACACAGAGACTGAAGTAACACGTGGAGTAAAACACAGAGACTGAAGTAACACACGTGGAGTAAAAACACAGAGACTGAAGTAACACGTGGAGTAAAACACAGAGACTGAAGTAACACGTGGAGTAAACACAGAGACTGAAAAACACAGAACACGTGGAGTGGAAAAACACAGAGACTGAAGTAACACGTGGAGTAAAACACAGAGACTGAAGTAACGTGGAGTAAAACAGAGACTGAAGTAACACGTGGAGTAAAACACAGAGACTGAAGTAACACGTGGAGTAAAACACAGAGACTGAAGTAACACGTGGAGTAAAACACAGAGACTGAAGTAACACGTGGAGTAAAACACAGAGACTGAAGTAAACACGTGGAGTAAAAAACAGAGACTGAAGTAACACGTGGAGTAAAACACAGAGACTGAAGTAACACGTGGAGTAAAACACAGAGACTGAAGTAACACGTGGAGTAAAACACAGAGACTGAAGTAACACGTGGAGTAAAACACAGAGAGACTGAAGTAACACGTGGAGTAAAACACAGAGACTGAAGTAACACGGGAGTAAAACACAGAGACTGAAGTAACATGGAGTAAAAACACAGAGACTGAAGTAACACGTGGAGTAAAACACAGAGACTGAAGTAACACGTGGAGTAAAACACAGAGACTGAAGTAACACGTGGAGTAAAACACAGAGACTGAAGTAACATGGAGTAAAACACAGAGTCTGAAGTAACACGTGGAGTAAAAAAGTCTGAAGTAACATGGAGAGAGACTGAAGTAACATGGAGTAAAACACAGAGACTGAAGTAACATGGGAGTAAAACACACAGAGTCTGAAGTAACATGGAGTAAAACACAGAGACTGAAGTAACATGGAGTAAAACACAGAGTCTGAAGTAAACATGGAGTAAAAACACAGAGTCTGAAGTAACAGGGAAAAACACAGAGTCTGAAGTAACACGTGAAGTAAAACACAGAGTGAAGTAACATGGAGTAAACACAGAGACTGAAGTAACACGTGGAGTAAAACACAGAGTCTGAAGTAACACGTGGAGTAAAAAACAGAGACTGAAGTAACACGTGGAGTAAAACACAGAGACTGAAGTAACACGGAGAGTAAAACACAGAGACTGAAGTAACACGTGGAGTAAAACACAGAGACTGAAGTAACACGTGGAGTAAAACACAGAGACTGAAGTAACACGTGGAGTAAAACACAGAGACTGAAGTACTAACAAGTAAAACACAGAGACTGAAGTAACACGTGGAGTAAAACACAGAGACTGAAGTAACACGTGGAGTAAAAACACAGAGTACTGAAGTAACACGTGGAGTAAAACACAGAGACTGAAGTAACACGTGGAGTAAAACACAGAGACTGAAGTAACACGGAGTAAAACACAGAGTCTGAAGTAACACGGAGTAAAACACAGAGACTGAAGTAACATGGAGTAAAACACAGAGTCTGAAGTAACACGTGGAGTAAAACACAGAGTCTGAAGTAACACGTGGAGTAAAAACACAGAGTCTGAAGTAACACGTGGAGTAAAACACAGAGTCTGAAGTAACACGTGGAGTAAAACACAGAGTCTGAAGTAACATGGAGTAAAACACAGAGACTGAAGTAACACGTGGAGTAAAACACAGAGACTGAAGTAACATGGAGTAAAACACAGAGACTGAAGTAACATGGAGTAAAACACAGAGACTGAAGTAACATGGAGTAAAACACAGAGACTGAAGTAACATGGAGTAAAACACAGAGACTGAAGTAACATGGAGTAAAACACAGAGACTGAAGTAACATGGAGTAAAAACACAGAGTCTGAAGTAACACGTGGAGTAAAAACACAGAGTCTGAGTCTGAAGTAACATGGAGTAAACACACAGAGACTGAAGTAACACGTGGAGTAAAAAACACAGAGTCTGAAGTAACACGTGGAGTAAAACACAGAGACTGAAGTAACACGTGGAGTAAAACACAGAGACTGAAGTAACATGTGGAGTAAAACACAGAGACTGAAGTAACACGTGGAGTAAAACACAGAGACTGAAGTATTTTAATTTAATTGATTGATTTATTTGAAAAGGGACAATGCACATTAATCAACATTACAAAAAAATGTAAATTTGCCCGAGTTAGTCGACTAGAGCTAATTTTCATCGGTTGTCCCCAGGCCAGATGTAACGAGGCAGTCCTCGTTGCTCCTCCGGTCCCTCGGCCCTCGTTGCTCCTCCGGTCCCTCGGCCCTCGTTGCTCCTCCGGTCGCTCGGCCCTCGTTGCTCCTCCGGTCGCTCGCTCCCTCGTTGCTCCTCCGGTCGCGCTCGGCCCTCGCTGCTCCTCCGGTCGCTCGCCCTCGTTGCTCCTCCGGTCCCTCGGCCCTCGCCGCTCCTCCGGTCCCTCGGCCCTCGTTGCTCCTCCGGTCGCTCGGCCCTCGTTGCTCCTCCGGTCGCTCGGCCCTCGTTGCTCCTCCGGTCCCTCGGCCCTCGCCGCTCCTCCGGTCCCTCGGCCCTCGTTGCTCCTCCGGTCCCTCGGCCTTCACTGGATCTAAACTTTACAAAATCACCCAGTGACGTCGGTGCCATGTTTGATTTTATAGACCAAGCAGATGTTTTTAAATTTAACCAAATAGTATTTTTGTAGAATGTGACAGTGACGATAACTGTAATGTTTTTTATCCAGTGTTTTTAGAGCTTGTTTATAAAGTGATTCTAATTGTTTTATTGTTGTGGATGAAATATTGGACCAACTGACTATGCAACATGTGAGATGAGAAATAATCATGGTGAAGAAATACAGTTTGGCAGCTTCAACTGACAGACTATCTCAGATGTGTTTTAAATTTGACAAACAAAAATTTTACTTTCTTGCATAATTTTTGGATGTGAGTTTTGAAATGAAAGTTTGAATCTAGGTATAATCCGAGATACTTGAATTCTGTAACTGCCTGTATCGTTTGGCCTGTTATTGAAATGTCTGGCATTGTTTGTAGGTCACTTTTGGAAAAAAATACATACAAACTGTCTTGGAGAGATTAAGTTGAAGACGAGAATTTTGGAGCCAGATTCTGATCTGTGACATGGCTGTTGTTGTTTTTTACTGCTACGTCCTCAGCAGTTTTCCCATGACAGAAGATGAGCGTATCGTCAGCAGACATTATGGTGGTACAGTTCTCACACACTGATGGTAGATCATTAATGTACCTGAATAAAACTGGACCAATAATCGAGCCTTGTGGAACACCAGTGGATAGTTGTAGAGGAAGAGAGTGACAAGTTTCAGTTTGGACAGTTTGTGTGGGGTTGACAGATAAGACTGAATTAGATTAATAAATTCATTCGAGAAATTCAAGTTTTTAAGTTTTTGCAATAATATTGAATGGTTGACCGTGTCAAATACTTTCCGCAAGTCCAGAAAAACTGCTCCCACAGTGCCCCCTTTGTCCATAGATGATTTGACTTTTTCCAAAAAATAACACGTTGCCGTCTCTGTGGAATGGTCAGTTCTGAAACCAAATGGCACTGGATGTAATGAAAAAGAAGAAGAAGAACTGTGATTAGGATGATTAGTGTTGTTTGACTACGAGTTTCTCAAATATTTCTGACACATTAGGTAGTATACTAACTGGCCTGTAATTAGCTGTGAGTTGGGGATTACCACCTTTAAATATAGGATAACACTGACAAACTTCCATGATACAGGGAATTTATGAATTATATGTGTTAACGGTGTAGCTATAAATTGACCTATTTGTTTTAGCATAACTGTGTCCAGTCCATATGTGTCTTTAGCTCTTGATGATTTAAGAGCCTTATGGTCTTTAGGACATCTGCAGTGGAAACAGAGCTGGGCTGTGGTGGGGGCTCATCCGAGAGTGAGACAGTCCTTTGAATGGAAACTGTTTCACCAGGAGGAAAACAACTGGCTGTGGTTGTAACAGAATCAACAAAGGATTCATTTAGTATTTGGGCCACTTCAGATGGATCCTGACAGAGCTTATTGTCTTTTTGTAACTGGATGGTGCTATGTGTAGAAGACACTTTACCTGTTAGCTTATTTACTTGGGTCCATAAATCTTTAGAGTTGCTATTACAGTTTTTAATAATTGTTATGAAAAAATCAGCTCTTGCTTTCCTAAAAAGTTTCAAGACTTTATTGCGCAACATTGTGAATTTTTGTCTATCAGTAGTTAGCTTGGACTCATTTGCAACTTTAAGAGCAATATCTCTGTTTCATTAATGTTTTATATTGTCATCGATCCATGGGTAAAGGGGCTTTTTGCCATGTCGTTTCATCTTTATTGTAAATTCATCAACTTTTGTCTTAAAATACAGTGTAAATTTCTGACTGGCCATTTCCAGTTCATCATCTGATACGACAGCATCCCAGTCTGTATTTCTTATAACTGTAATAAACTCCTTGTTTTCTTTTTGGGATGCTGAAAAAATCCTTATTCTGTGAATAAGAGGAAAAACGCCCCTTGGTTAGTTTTCTTGTTATGAGAACCATATTATGGTCCGAGAGGCAGTCTGCATATTATACGTTTTTGTAATTCTTTCTGGGTGGGTGGTATAAATTAAATCACTTTGGGTGCTTGAGCTGTTTCTTATCCATGTTGGTTCTTGAACCATCTGAACTAAGTTGAGCCTGTCCATTAATTGCTGCAGGTTTTTCTGTGATTTATGAATCTCCCAGTTCAGATTCAAATCACCCAGTACAATGACTTCATCTTAAAATCACACTGTTTTAAAACATTTTTAAAATTGTCATAAAAATCAGCATTTGCAGATTGTGGGCGATATACCACCACTATAGACAATGACGTCTGAGAGGAAAGCGCCATATTTAATCCCAAACACTCTAAATTATTTGGGTTTTCCCATTGAATTACACTGCATTTTATGTAGTCCCGCACATAAATCATGACTCCACCCCCTTTACCGTCTGTCCTGTCCTTTCTGAAAACTTCATAAACCGAAACAGCAGCAGTTGGGGAATTTTCATTCAGCCAGTTTCTGATAGACACAAATAATCCAAGTTTGATTCAGATGCATGTGGCTAATTTGGTCACTTTTCGTTTTATGTACCACATGTTTACACGTCTTTCATCTTCACCAAACTGTTCTGACTGAACATGAGCCTGTCCAGAGACGACAGATGGAAACTAGTATTTATGCTCTAACCTGGCACCAAACATCTTTACTGTTTTTGAAGGTCAATGTTGTGCACTGTCTCTGTCCAAATAAAAGAACCAGACCATAACAGCCTCACTCACAAGTGTAGAACGGCCACTTCATAGTAAAAACCTGCAGCATCACGTTTTAACATGAGACTATCATGTAATGACCTGATACTAACTCAAAATTATAACATAGTTTCATGTTTAAATGTGATACAAAATTATCATGAAATAATGTCATATGTAAAACAAGGAACTACGGCAACAACTCAGGATCAGTGCAGTGTGTTTGTGTGGAGAGAGATGGCCCACGCTACTGATGTTGACATCACTTTTACTACTAGCAGCAGCAGTATCTCTAACCACATTAGCAGAAGTGAGTCACCAAAGAATGAAAAAAAACAGGATGGAAAGAACTTTGCACAATCACAGAGCAGGAAGTGTGGCCATGAAAACACTTCAAGATTTATTGCCATTTTCAGTCCTGATTTAGTCCTGGTTCAGTCCTGGTTCAGTGCTGGTTTAGTCCTGGTTTAGTCCTGGTTCAGTCCTGGTTTAGTCCTGGTTCAGTCCTGGTTCAGTCCTGGTTCAGACCTGATTATGGCCCTCGGAGCACTGGTCCTGGTCTGGTCTTTGTACTTTTTAAGTAAGTCTCACTGTTTTCTGTGTAATGTTGTGTTTATCTGTTGTTGTGTTATACATAAATATGAGTTTTTGATGGACGAGCCTGTGTATAACCCAGAATAAGTCAAATCTTTTATATTTAAATGTGTAAATGTCCTTTACCCTTTGACCTCTGCACTCGTGGCATTGACCCTGAGGCACAGAGACGTCATCATGAAGCTCATTGAGAGAAGGTCGAGGGTTTGATCTGTCCACAAAGCAAAGGCTGGACACTCTGAGGGTTTGAACAGAAGATATCAAATATATTTACTTTACATATTTCATGTGTTTTTCTTTCTACATACTTCCATATTTCTTCTTCATATATTTGTCTTCTGAACCAGGTCGAGTTGACTCTTTTAAATATTTGGGTGTGTATGTGGACGACTTGTTCAGGTGGAATGTACCTGCTGATTTTCTTTGTTCAAAACTGTCCCAGAGGCTCCACTTTTTAAGGAGACTGAGGCTGTTTGGTGTGAAAATCATGATGTGTTTTTCTAAAGCTGTTTTGGAGAGTCTTATACTCTACAGTGAGGCACAGCCTGGTTCAGGTCTTTGTCTAATGTCAAACCAAACTTGAAAAAGTGTAAATAAGGCCATGAAGGTGATTGTCAGGAAAGAGTTTCCTTCTGTTCAGGACATTTGTCTAAACTCTGAGCTCAGATGAAGTGTCAGAACCTCTCACCTGTTGCACGGTGAATATGAAACTGTTTCAGACACAGATCAAATGTTTTTAAAGACACAACACGAAAATACATAAATTTCCATCACAATGGTTGTCCAGAAACATAATGGACATGTTTTTGTCTTTTTCTTTTTGATGAGCTCTGTCCCTGACTGTAGTGTGACGTGTGAGTGTGACTGAGTTTAAAGCAGTGACACAAATGTCCCCTGCAAAATGAGAACATTTCTCTTAAACTTAAAGCAGGACTAAAGCAGGACTAAAGCAGGACTAAACCAGGACTAAAGCAGGACTAAAGCAGGTCTCAGACTCAGACCTGGGGCCCATTTGCTGTGGTCCTTGAACCCTGGGCACATTCACACAGACCAGGCTGAAGGAGCAGAGCTGTCGTAGTGAACACACTGCTCCACTTTATGGTTTAGCCTCAGTCTGTTTGATGGTTTTCATATTTATTTGTCATTTGCTTTTGGCCCCACACTGCAGCTGCTTCAGTCTGAGGGGAACTGGCTCGTGTCTGAAACTCTGTCTCACACTTGTCAAAATAAATGTACATTTGATTAATATTAAAGTGTTTTAAACTCAAACACAGCCTGATCAGACGGGCCATAGTGAGCTTCCTGTTTTCCATCACACTTATGGTGCGTTCACACCGCGGCGTCAGATGCGTCGAGCTCACATTCAAAGTCTATGGTGGACGCGCGTCTTGGTGACACAGAGTTTTTTTGCGGCGCGTCTTCGAGCGTCAAGGCGGCGCGCGAATGTGGCGTCAGCGCGGCGCGTCTTGAGCTTCCACGCGTCTACGCGTTCAGACGCCCAAGCGTACAAGCGTCGACCGCCTCAAAAGTTCAACTTGGTTGAACTTTTGAGGCGGTCGACGCACGTGTCAACCAATCAGAGACCACGCTCCAGTGACACAGCGACGTCATTCTGAAGCTCTGGAGTCACAAACACAAACAGTGACAGGGACGTTATCCGCACCAATGTGGGACAGCAGCTCATCGAACTGGGCCTGGGTCACACGGAGATACAGCTGGAAGAGCTGATCATCCAGACGGAGCTCCTGGAACAAGTGATGAAACTCACCAAACTCCCAACGCCTCTGAATTATGTCGTGAACCCAGACACGCCGCCGCCGAGCCGATCCCCTCCTGATGACTTTTGTTTAGTAAATACACCAAAGTTATTCTCTCAACATGGTCTGTCATTGTGCACAGAAGGAGCAGGAAAACACTCAACGCTCTAGACCAGGGGTCTCAGACTCGCGGCCCGCGGGCCAATTGCCGCCCTCGGGCCAGTAGTTTGCGGCCCCCGCCTTAATATGAAAGTTTAATGTTAATGCGGCCCGCGAGTTTGATATGTGTGGCACTTTACAGTGTTGTGTGCGGAGCTGAATGAACCTACCAATCACGGAGGAGTATATGGCTCTCGGGGCGGGACATCGACCGGGTTTGATGCAGAGAAACATTTCTCATTGAGTGAAAGTTACAGCAGCGCTGCCATGGAGGGTTTTCTTCTGTGCCTGGTGCCTCGTTTCTATTGAGCACACGCGTATGGCGCCCTCTCTCTTTCTGCCTGCGCCCTCTTCAGAAAGAGAGAGGGCGCAGGGAGAAAGAGAGGGTGCAGGAGGGTAAACAGCGCACGGAGACGCCAACACCGGGCGCTGTCAGGCACATGCACGCTCGCTTTCACATTTTCACCGCTCACTTTTAGTTACCGCGCTTTTCGATTTCTGTGTATGCGCTCTCAACTTAAAGATAGTCAAATGACGCCATATACGCGAACATTCGTCTGAGCGCGTTGCGTTCACAACACAAAAAAAGTGTTTTTAAGTTGCTGTTCAACAGGATATTACACATATATAAATGTACATAAATATATTCATATATTTACACACGCACGTCAATGGCACTTAGAGAGTTCATATGAGGTCTCTCTCTGACAAAATAAATCAAAGTGATGGTTTTGTGGTGGGATAAAAGAAAAGTAAAGAGCTCAGTGCTCCTCCTGTGTCTGCGTCACATAGTGACACCTGTGCAACCGCAATAACAGTCCCCGGTAACCCGGACCAATTATAGAGTCGCACCGTCATTTGTCGGTCATTGGCCGTGTCCCAATTCGCCTCATGCACAGTTTCAAAGTACACTTCGAAGTGCTTTTCAAAGTGCTCGGCCAACGAAGGGAACTCCTCCGCCTTCGTGCCGAAATGGGAGATAGTCTGCAGTCACATAGTGGCACCGGTCCATCGGCAATAACAGTCCCCGGTAACCCGGACCAATTATAGGGTCGCACCGTCAGACAAGCTTTAACATTTTCTCACATTTCTCTCTTTTTTAAACACTCTCAAAGTTCAAACCTTCGTAGATAAAATAAATATGCACAGTATTATAGAAAGAAGCCAAATACTATACTGTGCGGCCCCCTCCTCACCCAGACTCTGCCTCCAGCGGCCCCCAGCTAATTTGAGTTTGAGACCCCTGCTCTAGACGCTCTCTGGACTCGCTCTCTGGACTCGCTCTCTGGACTCGCGTCTTGAACGCGCTTCCAAAGCGTCTGTCCTCAAATGCACACGCGTCTAAATAGAGGCGGCCTGCGCGTTTTTGACGCCGTGGTGTGAACGCACCATCATGAAACCAGCCTGTGGCTTTAATGAGCCCAACATCCGCCATTTTGTGTGAAGCTCTGTGTCATGTGACCAACAGCCGCCATTTTGTGTTAAGCTCTGTGTCATGTGACCAACAGCCGCCATTTTGTGACCTGACTTTTGTGTGTGCAGGGCTCCTGGCAGAAGACAACAGCTCAGGTAAAGACACTCACACACACAGGATAACCACTCTGCCACAGTAACACGGGGAGAACATGCACACTCCACTCAGATCAGGAGTCTAACCCCACAACTCCTGGTGAGAGGGAGGAGGCAGGATAACCACTCTGCCACAGTGTCTGTGTAATCCCTCAGTCGTCCAGGAGGGATCCAAAAACTCTATTGTGCCACTGGACAAAAGTTTTAGAGTGAAGATGTTTGACTGATCATTAAAGAGGTTCTTCAGTTTGATCAGATTGTTTCTTCAGTTTGATCAGATTGTTCTTCAGTTTGATCAGATTGTTTCTTCAGTTTGATCAGATTGTTTCTTCAGTTTGTTCAGATTGTTTCTTCAGTTTGATCAGATTGTTTCTTCAGTTTGATCAGATTGTTTCTTCAGTTTGATCAGATTGTTTCTTCAGTTTGATCAGATTGTTTCTTCAGTTTGATCAGATTGTTTCTTCAGTTTGTTCAGATTGTTTCTTCAGTTTGATCAGATTGTTTCTTCAGTTTGATCAGATTGTTTCTTCACTTTGATCAGATTGTTTCTTCAGTTTGATCAGATTGTTTTCTTCAGTTTGATCAGATTGTTTCTTCAGTTTGATCAGATTGTTTCTTCAGTTTGATCAGATTGTTTCTTCAGTTTGATCAGATTGTTTCTTCAGTTTTGGGCAGATTGTTTCTTCAGTTTGATCAGATTGTTTCTTCAGTTTTGGG
>JAIEZT010000180.1:27665-35165 GCA_019594935.1 Periophthalmus modestus | reverse complement strand
CCTCCTCTTCCTCTCCCTCAGGTCTGGAGGTGGAGTGTTTAGGTAAAAGTCTGATCTCACATTTTTATGTTTGGAGCTGTGTCCTCACACTGAGAGGGCGTGTCCTCACATAGAGGGGCGATGTCTCACACAGAGTGTCCTCACACAGAGGGGTGTGTCCTCAAACTGAGGGGCGTGTCCTCACACAGAGGGGGTGTGTCTTCTGTGTGTGTCTCTGGACATGAGGACAGTCCTGGTGAACACAGAGCACGACACAGACGAGTCCAAGTGTGTGAGTTTTTGAAACTCTCCAAAAAGAGTCTGTGATCACAGAGAAACGACTAAAGTCTGAAACCCAGAGTGACGCTAAAAAACATGATTAAATATGTTCACGGAGGATTAGCTCTGTCAGCAGCAAAGAACCAGGACTGAACCAGGACTGAACCAGAACTGAACCAGGTCTAAACAGGAGGACTGCACCAGAGCGGTGATGTCACAGTCCTGTGTGTGTCCTATTGGCTCAGAGCGGTGATGTCACAGTCCTGTGTGTGTCCTATTGGCTCAGAGCGGTGATGTCACAGTCCTGTGTGTGTCCTATTGGCTCAGAGCGGTGATGTCACAGCCCTGTGTGTGTCCTATTGGCTCAGAGCGGTGATGTCACACATGTGTGTCCACAGACTCGGTGCGTCTGGTCTCGGGGCCCAGTCTGTGCTCAGGATCAGTGCAGATCTGGGACCAGTCCTGGACCTGGGTCTGTGAAGGGGCCTTGGACCAGCAGGGGGCAGAGGTGCTGTGCAGGGAGCTGGGCTGTGGGGCTCCTTCTCTCCTCCAGGGGGCGCTCTCTCCTCTGAAGCAGATGTTCCGCTGTGAGGGCAATGAGTCTGCTCTGATGGACTGTCCCCGCGCTCCGGCTCAGAGACCTGCTCCTCTGGAGCCGCTGTCAACCTCACCCTGCTCAGGTAAAGGGGCGGGGCTCACTGCTCAGGTAAAGGGCGGGGCCTCACTGCTCAGGTAAAGGGGCGGGGGCTCACTGCTCAGGTAAAGGGGCGGGGCTCACTCTGTCTCTTGTCTGTTCAGAGCTCAGGCTGGTGGGAGGGGCCAGTCGCTGTGCTGGGACTGTGGAGGTGAGACACAGAGGAGAGTGGAGACGGGTGGAGCCCATTGGACGCTGGGACCTGGAGGACACAGCTGCTGTTTGCAGAGACTTGGACTGTGGCTCTGCTGTTTATGGAGAAAAGAGAGATGATTTTCCCAGAGAGTCGAGTGTGGGGGTCTCAACTGACTGTGTGAAGAAGAAGGAGTCTGCAGTGAGAGACTGTGTAGATGGTTCATCCCTCTTCTCTCTTCCTCGGGGTCTGGAGGTGAAGTGTTCAGGTAAAAGTCTGATCTCACATTTTTATGTATTTTGGGGGGGGGGGGATTGCGCCCTCTGCTGGACAGGATCTAATTATTATAACCAAAGTATTTAGTGTTTCATCATGTCAGACTTTAGACCTACTATGGTTTAAATGTGAATGGGTCATGTTCACGTTTAGATTTGATGATGTCATGATGTTTCACATGGAGGCGGGGCCTGTATAACTCTATAAAACTCTATATACTCTACTCTATATAACTCTATGTCACTCTATGGGAGACTTACTATTTTTAAACAAATGTCCAAACTTCTTCAGAAGCCCTTTATGATGAGGAGACAACAAAGGCTAGTTACGTCGCCCGGACCGGTGTCACCGGGGCCCCCACCCTGGAGCCAGGCCTGGGGGTGGGTGCTCGAGCGCGAGCGCCTGGTGGCCGGGCCTTTTCCCCACGGGGCCCGGCCGGGCTCAGCCCGAAGGAGGCGACATGGGGCCGTCCTCACGTGGACCCACCACCCGCGGGAGGATCCATAAGGGGCCGGTGCAGAGTGATCCGGGCGGCAGTCGACGGCGGGGGCCCGACGACAGGATCTCCGGACATGGAGACTAGCTCTGGGGACATGGAATGTCACCTCGCTGGGGGGGAAGGAGCCTGAGCTTGTGCGGGAGGTTGAGCGTTACCGACTAGATATAGTCGGCCTCGCCTCCACGCACAGTTTGGGCTCTGGAACCCAACTTCTTGAGAGGGGGCTGGACTCTCCATTTCTCTGGCGTTGCCCGCGGGGAGCGGCGGCGAGCTGGTGTGGGCCTGCTCATTGCCCCACAGCTCAGCCGTCACGTGTTGGAGTTCTCCCCGGTGAACGAGAGGGTCGCGTCCCTGCGCCTTCGGGTCGGGGACAGGTCTCTCACTGTTGTGTTGCTACGGGCCAAACAGCAGTGCAGAGTACCCGGCCTTCTTGGAGTCCCTGGGGGGGGGGTACTAGACAGTGCACCCACCGGGACTCCGTTGTTCTCCTGGGGGACTTCAACGCCCATGTGGGTAACGACAGTGACACCTGGAGGGGCGTGATTGGGAGGAACGGCCTCCCTGATCTGAACCCGAGCGGTGTTTTGTTATTGGACTTCTGTGCTAGCCACAGTTTGTCCATAACGAACACCATGTTCAAACACAAGGGTGTCCACCAGTGCACGTGGCACCAGGACAATCTAGGTCGGAGGTCGATGATCGACTTTGTTGTCGTGTCATCTGACCTCCGGCCGCGTGTTTTGGACACTCGGGTGAAGAGAGGGGCAGAGCTGTCAACTGATCACCACCTGGTCATGAGTTGGATCCGCTGGCGGAGGAGGAAGCCGGATAGACCTGGCAGGCCCAAGCGTATCGTGAGGGTCTGTTGGGAACGTCTGGCGGAGCCTTCTGTCAGGGGGGTCTTCAATTCGCAACTCCGGGAGAGCTTCTCTCTGATCCCGGGGGAGGCTGGGGACATGGACTCCGAGTGGGCCATGTTCTCCACTTCCATTGTTGATGCGGCTGCTCGTAGCTGTGGTCGTAAGGTCTGCGGTGCTTGTCGTGGCGGCAATCCCCGAACCCGGTGGTGGACACCGGAAGTAAGGGGTGCCGTCAGGCTGAAGAAGGAGTCCTATCGGGCCTTGTTGGCTTGTGGGACTCCTGAGGTAGCTGACGGGTACCGGCGGGCCAAGTGGGCCGCGGCTCGTGCTGTCGTGGAGGCAAAAACTCGGGGTTGGGAGGAGTTTCGGGGAGGCCATGGAGGAGGACTATCGGACGGCCTCAAAGAAATTCTGGCAAACCGTTTCGGCGCCTCAGGAGGGGGAAGCAGTGCTTCACCAACACTGTTTACAGTGCGGGTGGAGAGCTGCTGACCTCGACTGGGGATGTTGTCGGACGGTGGAAGGAATACTTTGAGGATCTCCTCAATCCCACTGTCATGTCTTCCGAGGAGGAAGTCGAGGCTGGGGACCCGGAGGCGGACTCATCCATCACCCTGGCCGAAGTCACTGAGGTAGTTAGCAAGCTCCTCGGTGGCAAGGCTCCAGGCGTTGATGAGATCCGTCCCGAGTACCTTAAGTCTCTGGATGTTGTGGGGCTGTCTTGGCTGACACGTCTCTACAACATCGCATGGCGGTCGGGGACAGTACCTCTGGACTGGCAGACCGGGGTGGTGGTCCCTCTGTATAAAAAGGGGGACCGGAGGGTGTGTTCCAACTACAGGGGAATCACACTCCTCAGCCTTCCCAGTAAGGTCTATTCCAGGGTACTGGAGAGGAGAGTCCGGCCGATAGTCGAACCTCGGATCCAGGAGGAGCAGTGTGGTTTTCGTCCTGGTCGTGGAACACTGGACCAGCTCTATACTCTCCATCGGGTGCTCGAGGGTTCATGGGACTTAGCCCAACAGGTCCACATGTGTTTTGTGGATCTGGGGAAGGCATTCGACCGTGTCCCCCGTGGTGTCCTTTGGGGGGTGCTCTGGGAATATGGGGTCTGGGGCCCTTTGCTAAGGGCTGTCCGGTCCCTGTATGACCGGAGCAGGAGCTGTGTTCACATTGCTGGCAGTAAGTCAGACTTGTTCCCGGTGCATGTTGGACTCCGCCAGGGCTGCCCTTTGTCACTGGTTCTGTTCATTATATTTATGGACAGAATTTCTAGGCGCAGCCAGGGGCTGGAGGGGGTCTGGTTCGGGAACCACAGGATCTCATCTCTGCTGTTTGCAGATGATGTTGTCCTGATGCTTCTTCGAGCCAGGACCTGCAGCAGGCACTGGGGCAGTTTGCAGCCGAGTGTGAAGCGGCTGGGATGAGAATCAGCTCTTCTAAATCTGAGGCCATGGTTCTCGACCGGAAAAAATGGTTTTGCCCTCTCGGGGGGGTGGTGAGCCCTTGCCTCAAGTGGAGGAGTTCAAGTATCTCGGGGTCTTGTTTCACAAGTGAGGGAAGGATGGAGCGTGTGATTGACAGTTGGATCGGTGCAGCGTCTGCAGTGATGCGGTCGCTGTATCGGTCCGTCGTGGGTAAAGAAGGAGCTGAGCTGAAAGGCAAAGCTCTCGATTTACCTCAAATCTACGTTCTACCCTCACCTATGGTCATGACTCTGGGTCATGACCGAAAGGACAAGATCACAGATACAAGCGGCCGAAATGAGTTTCCTCCGCAGAGTGGCTGGGCGCACCCCTTAGAGACAGGGTGAGGCTCAGTAACACGGGAGGAGCTCGGAGTAGAGCCGCTGCTCCTTCACGTCGAGAGGAACCAGCTGAGGTGGCTCGGGCATCTGCTCAGGATGCCTCCTGGACGCCTCCCTAGGGAGGTGTTCTGGGCATGTCCCATCGGGAGGAGGCCCCGGGGAAGACCCAGGACACGCTGGAGGGACTATGTCTCTCTGGCCTGGGAGCACCTTGGGGTCCCACCGGAGGAGCTGGAGGACGGTCTGGGGTGAGGGAAGTCTGGGAGTCCCTGCTTAGACTGCTGCCCCCGCGACCCGGCCCGGATAAGAGGAAGAAAATGGATGGATGGAAGGATGGATGTCCAAACTTCTGCTCCACAAATGTTGAACCTTCTCATTATTAGTTTGGGATCGGCTCCACAAACTGTCAAAATCTTATGGTTTAAAGTCCTTTTAAACTGACGACAAACACGTCTTTGAGCTTGAATAATGGCTCCCACTTTATGAAGATATTGTGAAAAAATCATGTGACTTTTGGTTTATTTAAACTGACAGAGAGACGCTGAAACTTTGGGACAGTTTTTATAATAAAAATATCTCACTCAATGTTTTCTCTCACTCCAGATCCTCCTCCATTCTGTGGCTGCTGTGGCTAATCTGCCCTCTGCTGGTGACCAGTCCATGCGCCGTGTGCACTGTGCTGCTGGTGCTGATCTACAGGGGCAGCGTCGCACAGGTAACCCCACAGTCTGAGATGTTCCTAAACTAAAGAAATGAACCCACACCAGGGGCTCCAGGTCCTCCAAGGTCTGGACCAACAGCCTTTTTGGTGCAGTTTTTTGGACCTCCACCGAGGAGGAGCCTGTGTTCTGCTCACATCATCTACATTTATCAGGGAAAGAGAACACGTTTGTCACCATTGAGATTCTTTACAGTTTTTTTTGGCAACTTATCCGACACTTTTGAAGTGCAAACCGCTCCCCCATGTGTGACGTATCCTTTACTATCAGCCAATAAAACATCTGGAAACATGCCGACTCAAGCTGTTCTTGAGCTTTTACCGCGCTCCAAACCATGAGCGAACGTGAGCTCTGTGGAGCGTAGTCAAAAATTGAGCAGTTTTGCATCGGCACATTTCACGATTACTGTGTATTTTGAGACGCATATTGTGCGTCTCTACCACAGATAAAAACCATAACCGAAATCAAAAATGTCAGAAAGAAGGAAAATCAACCAAAAAGCAGCCGTTACGTTGGCCTAAAGAGTACGGCGTTTCGTTATCTGCAGGAAGACGATCTCCAGCCTCTGTGTGTTTGTGAGAGGTGCTGCGTTTCTGATTGGTCACGGTCAAAATCACAGGTGTATTATTGGTTCACGGTCGTGGCGTTTGGCCTGAAGAAAAAACTGGGCCAGATAAAAGTGTGGATTTACGTTGAAAATGTGCAAGAATCTGGAGAGTGGTTGAGTGAAACATATTGTGTCTATATCTGTTATTCTCCTCCCTGGATGTTAATCTGTTGTTGACCGACAGACTGCGGCCCAGCGTCATCCTTAAAGAACATGACATCGAAAACATATTTACATCTTAATCAGAATCAAAATCACTTATTGATCCCCGAGGGGGAAATTCTCTTTTTAAAGATGCTGTGACCCACAGAATAGAAATTTAAAGAATAAGAATAAAAGACAAGTAAAAAATATAAAAAAAATCGAGTTATATAGAGTGAAATAAATATAGATCTGCACATCAAAGCTATTTCATCCATGTACAAAAAGGAATAATATTAGAGGATTGTAAGTGATTGGTTTGCAGCACGGCGGTTTTAACATTTGCCTGAGCGACAGGACATATTTTCCTGTGTTCTCTCACTGTGAGCAGTCGGCAGTTTTTCTTTAATTACAAGCTTTTTAGAACCTGGTTGGGCTGAACGAGCTCTTCTGATTTTTGGACAGCACTTGGGAAGGGGAGAGTCAGAATAGTCATTAATTTGGCATACTTCCTCCTTCTGACACTATTACCAGACAGAGAGTCCAGCTATCACCCTCACTAATGCGTGCACAGCTTCCTGACTGAACCTGTATCTGAGTCTATTGAGGTCATCGGTCGAAGGACTGCCCTGATGCCCACAGAACACAGCGCTACCATCTGATGGGCACTGGCCCAACCATAACTCATAAACAACTCGAGCATATCATGCGATTGTCAAGGCCGTAGCTCTCACGGAAATAGAGGCGGCTCTGGTCACGTTCTGGTAGACTCCGCGTCCACATCTTCTGCTCAAGTACCCACTTTAGTCCAAGTCATGTTCCCAAGTACTTGTATTTTATTCTCCATCATTTTTTGTTTCATCACTGACCCCATCGGAGGAGAGGGGAGACAGCAGCTTGTCTCCTAAGGTCACCATTACAGTTTTTTGTCTTCGGTCCGTGAGTTGAGCGTTGGTTCTGTACAATCAACGTGACAAAGTTCCACAAACATTGTCCTGTACTCCCTATGCGTAACACCACTGATGCATCCCCACACACTGCAGAGTCACAGAAAACCTTAGGATAGGTGAAAGTCCTCACGGCAGTAGCTGAAGTCCTTCGCGTGGTGTAGAAGTGAAGGGGAAGGGCATGAGAGGACCGTACCCTTGTGCGAGCATGGCTGTTCGCATGACCACTCTGGGACGACATCACATTGCCCGTAACCGTCATACTGTGGTCTTCCCCGTGATGCTAGCTCCACGAAATCACAGGACACAACGGGACCGTCCTCCACCTGCATCACAGCGCCCTTCTTCTCCAGCCACGAAGAGCGGCTCCTGATGTGTTAAAGCGCCCTGGCGAGAAGTCATCATTAAAAACATTGACACACATTGGTGCTGTCCAGGTGGCCGGGCTATGACTAGGACTTAGTGGAGTTAGCGGTCGGTGCGCGTCGTCCTACTCCGAGATGCGGGCTGGTAGGCGAATGGAGGGGGTCTGGAAGATGTTGGAACCTGGGGCCGCAGC
>JAIEZT010000180.1:0-27565 GCA_019594935.1 Periophthalmus modestus | reverse complement strand
CCTAACAACAAGCCGTGGAAACCAAGGACATTTAGGAAGACCATACTCATCAGGCAGAGGAGGGCACACCAGAGCTGGCCAACAAGGAGGAGGCCCGGTCTGCTCAGAAGGAACTGAAGGTGAAGCTGAGGAAGGCCAAACCAGAGACACGGAGGAAAGCTGGAGGGGAGACTTCGGCAGAATAACATCAGGGAAAGTCTGGAGCGGCATGAGAGCCATCACAGGACACAAGCCGACAGAGGGAGAGGCGTTGAGGGGGATGTGAACTTAGCCAATGAGTTCAACATCTTCTTCAATCGCTTTGAACTGGCAGGGAACGACCATCTCCAGCCAGCAGCCCTCCCCCACCCCCCTCCCCCGCCCGTCTCCAGGGGAAGACTCTGCTCACACCTCCGACAGCTCCACCCCTCCCCCTCCTGACACCTCCACACTGACTGTGACTGAAGACCAGGTGAAGACACAGCTGCTTGAGACTCAGGGCTGGTAAAGCTCCAGCGCCTGATGGAGTGAGTCCCCAGGTCTTAAAGAACTGTGCCCCTCAGCTAAGTGGTGTCCTGCACCAGATCTTCAACCTGAGTCTGAGTCTTTCGAGAGTCCCCCTGCTGTGGAAGACATCGTGCCTCGTCCCTGTGTCCCGAAGACGCCGCACCCCAGTGACCCCAAGGACTATAGGCCTGTGGCACTGACCTCCCACATCATGAAGACTCTGGAACGACTCGTCTTGGAGCAGCTGCGGCCCAGGGTCCAACATCTGCAGGACCCCCTCCAGTTCGCCTACCAGCCCCATCTCGGAGTAGACGACGCCATCCTGACCCTACTCCACAGAGTCTACCCCCACCTGGACACACCACTGTGAGGATCATGTTTTTTGACTTCTCCAGTGCCTTTAACACCATCAGGCCGGCTCTGCTGGCTGAGGAGCTGGTGGTGATGCAGGTGGAGGACTCCCTGGTGTCCTGGATTGTGGACTATCTCACTGGAAGACCACAGTATGTACGTTTACAGGGCTGTGTGTCGGACAGAGTGGTCAGCAACACCAGGGCTCCACAAGGGACAGTCCTCTCTCCCTTCCCCCCTTCACTCTCTACACCACGGACTTCAGCTACTGCAGTGAGACTTGCCACCTTCAGAAGTTTTCTGATGACTCTGCAGTGGTGGGATGCATCAGTGGTGGTGACGAGAGGGAGTATAGGACTGTAGTGGACAACTTTGTTACCTGGAGTGAGAAGAACCACCTTCAACTCAACGTGACCAAGACAAAAGAACTGGTGGTGGACCTGAGGAGGACCAAAGCTGCTGTGACTCCCATCTCCATCCATGGGGTCAGTGTGGACGTGGTGGAGGAGTACAAGTACTTGGGAACATACTTGGACAATAAACTGGACTGGAGCAGAAATGTGGACGCAGTCTACAAGAAGGGCCAGAGCCGCCTCTATTTCCTGAGGAGGCTGAGGTCCTTTGACATCTGCAGGATGATGCTCAGGATGTTCTATGAGTCTATGGTGGCCAGTGCCATCATGTTCGCTGTGGTCTGTGGGGCAGCAGTCTGCGCCGAGGGACACTAATAGACTCAATAAGATCATCAGGAAGGCTGGCCATGTAGTGGGGGAGGATCTGGACTCTCTGTTGTGTCGGAGAGGAGGATGTTGGCCAAAATAATGACTATTCTGGACTCTCCCCTCCCCCCCCCTCCACAAGGTGCTGGCCAATCAGAAGAGCTCGTTCAGCCACAGACAGACTGTTACTGCCGCTGCTCCACTGAGAGACACAGGAAATCTGTCCTGTCGCCATCAAACTGTTAAACTCCGTGCTGCAACCAAACACTTACAATACTCATCATTATTCCTTTTTGTACATTGATGTAAATAGCTTGATGTGAGATCTATTTATTTATTTATAGACTCTATTTTATTTTATTTTATATTTTTACTGTCTTTTATTCTTATTCTTTAAATTTCTATTCTGTGGTCACGCATCTTTAACTAAGAGAATTTCCCCTCGGGGATCAATAAAAGTGATTTTGATTCTGATTAAAGATGTAAATATGTTCTAGTGTCATGTGTCTTTAAGATGACGCTGGGCCCAGTGTGTCTGTCTAACACAGATTAACATCCAGGGAGGAGAATAACAGATATAAGAACAATATGTTTCACTCAACCACTCCAGATTCTTGCACATTTTCACTAAATTCACACTTTTATCTGGCCAGTTTTTCAGGCAAACGCCACGACCGTGAACCAATAATACACCTGTGATTTTGACCGTGACCAATCAGAACGCAGCACCTCACAAACACACAGAGGCTGGAGATCGTCTTCCTGCAGATAACGAAGCCGTACTCTTTAGGGCCAACGTAACGGGCTGCTTTTGGTTGATTTCCTTCTTTCTGACATTTTTGATTTGGGTTATGGTTTTTTATCTGTGGTAGAGACGCACAATATGAGTCTCAAAATACACAGTAATCGTGAAATGTGCCGATGCAAATCTGCTCAATTTTTGACTACGCTCCACAGAGCTCACGTTCGCTCATGGTTTGGAGCGCGGTAAAAGCTCAAGAACAGCTTGAGTCGGCATGTTTCCAGATGTTTTATTGGCTGATAGTAAAGGATACGTCACGCACTGGGGGAGCGGTTTGCACTTCAAAAGTGTCGGAGAAGTTGCCAAAAAAAACTGTAAGAATCTCAATGGTGACAAATGTGTTTCTCTTCCCTGATAAATGTAGATGATGTGAGCAGAACACAGGCTCCTCCCTCGGTGGAGGTCCAAAAACTGCACCAAAAAGGCTGTTGGTCCAGACCTTGGAGGACCTGGAGCCCCTGGTGTGGGTTCATTCTTTAGTTTAGGAACATCTCAGACTGTGGGGTTACCTGTGCGACGCTGCCCCCTGTAGATCAGCACCAGCAGCACAGTGCACACGGCGCATGGACTGGTCACCAGCAGAGGGCAGATTAGCCACAGCAGCCCACAGAATGGAGGGAGGATCTGGAGTGAGAGAAAACATTGAGTGAGATATTTTTTATAAAAACTGTCCCAAAGTTCAGCGTCTCTCTGTCAGTTTAAATAAACAAAAGTCACATGATTTTTTCACAATATCTTCATAAAGTGGAGCCATTATTCAAGCTCAAAGACGTGTTTGTCGTCAGTTTAAAGGACTTTAAATCATAAGATTTGACAGTTTGTGGAGCCGATCCCAAACTAATAATGAGAAGGTTCAACATTTGTGGAGCAGAAGTTTGGACATCCATCCATCCATCCATCCATTTTCTTCCCCTTATCCGGGGCCGGGTCGCGGGGGCAGCAGTCTAAGCAGGGACTCCCAGACTTCCCTCACCCCAGACACGTCCTCCAGCTCCTCCGGTGGGACCCCAGGCGTTCCCAAGCCAGCCGAGAGACATAATCCCTCCAGCGTGTCCTGGGTCTTCCCCGGGCCTCCTCCCGATGGGACATGCCCAGAACACACCTCCCTAGGGAGGCGTCCAGGAGGCATCCTGAGCAGATGCCCGAGCCACCTCAGCTGGTTCCTCTCAACGTGAAGGAGCAGCGGCTCTACTCCGAGCTCCTCCCGTGTTACTGAGCTCCTCACCCTGTCTCTAAGGGTGCGTCCAGCCACTCTGCGGAGGAAACTCATTTCGGCCGCTTGTATCCGCGATCTTGTCCTTTCGGTCATGACCCAGAGTCATGACCATAGGTGAGGGTAGGAACATAGATTGAGGTAAATCGAGAGCTTTGCCTTTCGCGGCTCAGCTCCTTCTTTACCACGACGGACCGATACAGCGACCGCATCACTGCAGACGCTGCACCGATCAACTGTCAATCACACGCTCCATCCTTCCCTCACTTGTGAACAAGACCCCGAGATACTTGAACTCCTCCACTTGAGGCAAGGGCTCACCACCCACCCAGAGAGGGCAAACCACCTTTTTCCGGTCGAGAACCATGGCCTCAGATTTAGAAGAGCTGATTCTCATCCCAGCCGCTTCACACTCGGCTGCAAATCGCCCCAGTGCTGCAGGTCCTGGCTCGAAGAAGCATCAGGACAACATCATCTGCAAACAGCAGAGATGAGATCCTGTGGTTCCCGAACCAGACCCCCTCCAGCCCCTGAACCAGACCCCCTCCAGCCCCTGACTGCACCTAGAAATTCTGTCCATAAATATAATGAACAGAACCAGTGACAAAGGGCAGCCCTGGCGGAGTCCAACATGCACCGGGAACAAGTCTGACTTACTGCCGGCAATGCGAACACAGCTCCTGCTCCGGTCATACAGGGACCGGACAGCCCTTAGCAAAGGGCCCTGGACCCCATATTCCCAGAGCACCCCCCAAAGGACACCACGGGGGACACGGTCGAATGCCTTCCCAGATCCACAAAACACATGTGGACCGGTTGGGCAAAGTCCCATGAACCCTCGAGCCCCCGATGGAGAGTATAGAGCTGGTCCAGTGTTCCACGACCAGGACGAAAACCACACTGCTCCTCCTGGATCCGAGGTTCGACTATCGGTCGGACTCTCCTCTCCAGCACCCTGGAATAGACCTTACCGGGAAGGCTGAGGAGTGTGATTCCCCTGTAATTGGAACACACCCTCCGGTCCCCCTTTTTATACAGAGGGACCACCACCCCGGTCTGCCAGTCCAGAGGTACTGTCCCCGACCGCCATGCGATGTTTGTAGAGACGTGTCAGCCAAGACAGCCCCACAACATCCAGAGACTTAAGGTACTCGGGACGGATCTCATCAACGCCTGGAGCCTTGCCACCGAGGAGCTTGCTAACTACCTCAGTGACTTCGGCCAGGGTGATAGACGAGTCCGCCTCCGGGTCCCCAGCCTCGACTTCCTCCTCGGAAGACATGACAGTGGGATTGAGGAGATCCTCAAAGTATTCCTTCCACCGTCCGACAACATCCCCAGTTAAGTCAGCAGCAGCTCTCCACCCGCACTGTAAACAGTGTTGGTGAAGCACTGCTTCCCCCTCCTGAGGCGCCGAACGGTTTGCCAGAATTTCTTTGAGGCCGTCCGATAGTCCTCCTCCATGGCCTCCCCGAACTCCTCCCAACCCCGAGTTTTTGCCTCCACGACAGCACGAGCCGCGGCCCGCTTGGCCCGCCGGTACCCGTCAGCTGCCTCAGGAGTCCCACAAGCCAACAAGGCCCGATAGGACTCCTTCTTCAGCCTGACGGCACCCCTTACTTCCGGTGTCCACCACCGGGTTCGGGGATTGCCGCCACGACAAGCACCGCAGACCTTACGACCACAGCTACGAGCAGCCGCATCAACAATGGAAGTGGAGAACATGGCCCACTCGGAGTCCATGTCCCCAGCCTCCCCCGGGATCAGAGAGAAGCTCTCCCGGAGTTGCGAATTGAAGACCCCCCTGACAGAAGGCTCCGCCAGACGTTCCCAACAGACTCTCACGATACGCTTGGGCCTGCCAGGTCTGTCCGGCTTCCTCCTCCGCCAGCGGATCCAACTCACAACCAGGTGGTGATCAGTTGACAGCTCTGCCCCTCTCTTCACCCGAGTGTCCAAAACATGCGGCCAGAGGTCAGATGACACGACTACAAGGTCGATCATCGACCTCCGACCTAGATTGTCCTGGTGCCACGTGCACTGATGGACACCCTTGTGTTTGAACATGGTGTTTGTTATGGACAAACTGTGGCTAGCACAGAAGTCCAATAACAAAACACCGCTCGGGTTCAGATCAGGGAGGCCGTTCCTCCCAATCACGCCCCTCCAGGTGTCACTGTCATTACCCACATGGGCGTTGAAGTCCCCCAGGAGAACAACGGAGTCCCCGGTGGGTGCACTGTCTAGTACCCCCCCCCCAGGGACTCCAAGAAGGCCGGGTACTCTGCACTGCTGTTTGGCCCGTAGACCTGTCCCCGACCCGAAGGCGCAGGGACGCCACCCTCTCGTTCACCGGGGAGAACTCCAACACGTGACGGCTGAGCTGTGGGGCAATGAGCCCACACCAGCTCGCCGCCGCTCCCCGCGGGCAACGCCAGAGAAATGGAGAGTCCAGCCCCTCTCAAGAAGTTGGGTTCCAGAGCCCAAACTGTGCGTGGAGGCGAGGCCGACTATATCTAGTCGGTAACGCTCAACCTCCCGCACAAGCTCAGGCTCCTTCCCCCCCAGCGAGGTGACATTCCATGTCCCTAGAGCTAGTCTCCATGTCCGGAGATCCGGTCGTCGGGGCCCCCGCCGTCGACTGCCGCCCGGATCACTCTGCACCGGCCCCTTATGGATCCTCCCGCGGGTGGTGGGTCCACGTGAGGACGGCCCCATGTCGCTCCTTCGGGCTGAGCCCGGCCACCAGGCGCTCGCGCTCGAGCACCCACCCCAGGCCTGGCTCCAGGGTGGGGCCCCGGTGACGCCGGTCCGGGCGACGTAACTAGCCTTTGTTGTCTCCTCATCATAAAGGGCTTCTGAAGAAGTTTGGACATTTGTTTAAAAATAGTAAGTCTCCCATAGAGTGACATAGAGTTATATAGAGTAGAGTATATAGAGTTTTATAGAGTTATACAGGCCCCGCCTCCATCTGAAACATCATGACATCATCAAATCTAAACGTGAACATGACCCATTCACATTTAAACCATAGTAGGTCTAAAGTCTGACATGATGAAACACTAAATACTTTGGTTATAATAATTAGATCCTGTCCAGCAGAGGGCGCAATCCCCCCCCCCCCCCCGAAATACATAAAAATGTGAGATCAGACTTTTACCTGAACACTTCACCTCCAGACCCGAGGAAGAGGAAGAGGATGAACCATCTACACAGTCTCTCACTGCAGACTCCTTCTTCTTCACACAGTCAGTTGAGACCCCCCACACTCGACTCTCTGGAAAATCATCTCTCTTTTCTCCATAAACAGCAGAGCCACAGTCCAAGTCTCTGCAAACAGCAGCTGTGTCCTCCAGGACCCAGGGTTCAAAGGGCACCACCCGTCTCCACTGTCCTCTGAGTCTCACCTCCACAGTCCCAGCACAGCGACTGGCCCCTCCCACCAGCCTGAGCTCTGAACAGACAAGAGACAGAGTGAGCCCCGCCCCTTTACCTGAGCAGTGAGCCCCGCCCCTTTACCTGAGCAGGTGAGGTTGACAGCGGCTCCAGAGGAGCAGGTCTCTGAGCCGGAGCGGGGACAGTCCATCAGAGCAGACTCATTGCCCTGACAGTGGAACATCTGCTTCAGAGGAGAGAGCGCCCCCCTGGAGGAGAGAAGGAGCCCCACAGCCCAGCTCCCTGCACAGCACCTCTGCCCCCTGCTGGTCCAAGGCCCCTTCACAGACCCAGGTCCAGGACTGGTCCCAGATCTGCACTGATCCTGAGCACAGACTGGGCCCCGAGACCAGACGCACCGAGTCTGTGGACACACATGTGTGACATCACCGCTCTGAGCCAATAGGACACACACAGGACTGTGACATCACCGCTCTGAGCCAATAGGACACACACAGGACTGTGACATCACCGCTCTGAGCCAATGGACACACACAGGACTGTGACATCACCGCTCTGAGCCAATAGGACACACACATGTGTGACATCACCGCTCTGAGCCAATAGGACACACACAGGACTGTGACACATCACCGCTCTGAGCCAATAGGACACACACAGGACTGTGACATCACCGCTCTGAGCCAATAGGACACACACAGGACTGTGACATCACCGCTCTGAGCCAATAGGACACACACAGGACTGTGACATCACCGCTCTGAGCCAATAGGACACACACAGGGCTGTGACATCACCGCTCTGAGCCAATAGGACACACACAGGACTGTGACATCACCGCTCTGAGCCAATAGGACACACACAGGACTGTGACATCACCGCTCTGAGCCAATAGGACACACACAGGGACTGTGACATCACCGCTCTGGTGCAGTCCTCCTGTTTAGACCTGGTTCAGTTCTGGTTCAGTCCTGGTTCAGTCCTGGTTCTTTGCTGCTGACAGAGCTAATCCTCCGTGAACATATTTATCATGTTTTTAGCGTCACTCTGGGTTTCAGACTTTAGTCGTTTCTCTGTGATCACAGACTCTTTTTGGAGAGTTTCAAAACTCACACACTTGGACTCGTCTGTGTCGTGCTCTGTGTTCACCAGGACTGTCCTCATGTCCAGAGACACACACAGAAGACACACCCCCTCTGTGTGAGGACACGCCCCTCAGTTTGAGGACACACCCCTCTGTGTGAGGACACGCCCCTCAGTTTGAGGACACACCCCTCTGTGTGAGGACACGCCCCTCTATGTGAGGACACGCCCTCTCAGTGTGAGGACACAGCTCCAAACATAAAAATGTGAGATCAGACTTTTACCTAAACACTTCACCTCCAGACCTGAGGAAGAGGAAGAGGAGGATGAACCAAAGAGACAGTCTCTCACTGCAGACTTCTTCTTGTTCTTCACACAGTCAGAATGGACCTCCCACACTGGACTCAGTGGAAAATCATGTCTCTGTTCTCCATAAACAGCAGAGCTACAATCCAGGTCTCTGCAAACAGCAGCTGTTGTCCTCCAGGTCCCAGCGTCCAAAGACTTCCTCCACCCGTCTCCACTCTCCTCTGAGTCTCAGCTCCACAGTCCCAGCACAGCGACTGGCTCCTCCCACCAGCCTGAGCGGCTCTGAAAAGACAAGAGATCGTGAGCCCCGCCCCTTTACCTGAGCAGTGAAGCCCCGCCCCTTTACCTGAGCAGTAAGGCCCCGCCCCTTTACCTGAGCAGGTGAGGTTGACAGCGGCTCCAGAGGAGCAGGTCTCTGAGCCGGAGCGGGGACAGTCCATCAGAGCAGACTCATTGCCCTGACAGCTGAACGTCTGCTTCAGAGGAGAGAGCGCCCCTGGAGGAGAGAAGGAGCCCCACAGCCCAGCTCCCTGCACAGCACCTCTGCCCCCTGCTGGTCCAAGGCCCCTTCACAGACCCAGGTCCAGGACTGGTCCCAGATCTGCACTGATCCTGAGCACAGACTGGGCCCCGAGACCAGACGCACCGAGTCTGTGGACACACATGTGTGACATCACCGCTCTGAGCCAATAGGACACACACAGGACTGTGACATCACCACTCTGGTGCAGTCTTCCTGTTCAGTCCTGGTTTAGTCCTGGTTTAGTCCTGGTTTAGTTCTGGTTTAGTCCTGGTTCAGTCCTGGTTTAGTCCTGGTTTAGTCCTGGTTTAGTCCTGGTTCAGTCCTGGTTTAGTCCTGGTTTAGTCCTGGTTTAGTCCTGGTTCTTTGCTGCTGACAGAGCTAATCCTCCGTGAACATATTTAATCATGTTTTTAGCGTCACTCTGGGTTTCAGACTTTAACTGTTTCTCTGTGATCACAGACTCTTTTTTTGGAGAGTTTCTTTCACCACATAACAAAGCTTCAGTTGGTTCCATCCACTGTCCGTCCTTCTGCAACAGCCAATATTCTCCCTTCATCCTCCTGTAAGTCGCGTTTTTACACATTTTGTACAGTTTTGCCCATTTGTTCATTATTGCATTTATACGAACACTTAAGGTTTACATAAAAGTTCATTTGTGTCATGATCTGTCATTCCTGCCTGTTCCTGTGTCTCCCTCCCCCCCTCCTGCACCTGCTGACTCCGGAGCTGGGCGGAGCCTCCAGCCACTCCCATGCGCACCTGCCTCTCATCAGGCTAATTACCATCACCTGCCGGGGGGGATAAAGAGGGCTGGAGAGTGCTACCCGGTGCCAGAACGTCCGTGTACCAACACTCCTGCCTCCGGTTTCGCCTGTCAGCCTGTCTTCGCCTCATCCCGACCCTGCTCCTCACCTGGTATCGTACTGTGCTTCACTTGTCTGTCTACGTGCACTGGATCCTGTTCTACTCACCACTCCCTGCTCGTCATCTCGTTCCCCGACCCAAGAGAGAGAGACTCTGCCCTCCTGCACTGTATATATACTCACCACAGAGAAAGAGACTCAATTGCATTGCACCTTGTATATATATACTTGCCACTTTGTGAATAAACACTGTTAAACTGCCTTCTGAGTCGTGCGTGTTGGCCCGCCCCACCAGACATTATCACAGTACGTTCTGGCCAACATGGACCAAGCCGACTCAGGGGCAGACCCGGCTCTGCTCCAGGTCCTCTCACACCACGGATCAATTATCGGTCAGCACGAACAGTCAATCCAGGATCTGTTGGAGTGCAACCAGACTCTCACTCAGCAGGTGAACCAACTCACTAATCAAGTGGCCGCGCTGCTCGCCGCCTTGCCCGCCACCTCGCCCGACGCCTCGCCCGCCACCCCTGTAGCTGCCGCTGTCGGGACGCGCCTCAGCCGTGCCCCCCGGAGCCAATGGGCACGGACCCGGACCCCTATACTGGAGAGCCCAGCCTCTGCCGTGGATTTTTATTTCAGTGCACCTCTATGTTTCGACAGTGCCCCACCCGCTTTGCGTCCGACGCCGCCAAGATCCGCTATGTCTGTGGTTTGCTCCGGGGCAAGGCGCTCCAGTGGGCCGAGGCGCGCTTCGCCAACGTGGCACTCGAATCAGTGGATTATACTGACTTTGTGACTGCTTTTAAACTGGTGTTCGACCACCCGCACTATCGGGCGGACGCCGCATCCCGCCTGCTCAGCCTGACCCAGGGATCCCGTTCTGTGGCCGATTACACCATTGATTTTTGGACTAACGCTGCGGAACTCGACTGGACTGACAGCGCCTTGCGGGCCGTGTTCGTGCGGGGGCTTAACAATCAACTGAGGGACGAACTAGTTTCCCGGGATGAACCGCTGGACCTGAACTCTCTGATTACTCTGGCCAACCGCATAGACAATAGACTCCAGACGCACCGGAGAGAGAGACGAAATTCCCCGGCCGGGCACGAGATGCGCTCCTCCTCGCCGCCTCCTGACTTGGATTCCCTGATCTCGCTAGTCAACCGGATTGATGATTGTCGGCAGAGCTACCAGCGAGAGGGACGTCCTTCATCGACCCGGACCGAGGTGCGCCCCTCCGCGTGGCCAGTCGAGGAGCCCATGCAGCTGGGAAGTGTACGCCTGGTGGCCGAGGAACGTCTACAGCGCCGCCGCCAAGCGGGGGAATGCCTCTACTGTGGCAGACAGGGGCATTTTATCGCCGTCTGCCCGGTTCGGCCAAAGGGACGGGCTACAACCTCTCCAGAACCAGTCACCCCACCTTCCTGTGTCGTGGGGACCCTTTGTTTGGAAGCAGAGGAGCCTAGGCAGCTGGGACGTACACGCCTGAAGGCCGAGGAACGTCTACGCCGCCGCCGCCAAGCGGGGGAATGCCTCTACTGCGGCAACAGGGGCATTTTATCGCCGTCTGCCCGGTTCGGCCAAAGGGAGGGGCTACCACCTCTCCAGAACCAGTCACCCCACCTTCCTGTGTCGTAGGGACCCTTCGTTTGGAAGTCGAGGACCCTTGCAGCTCCGCTGGACACAGCCCTCCGTCCAGGGACTGCCTCGACTCTTTTGCTCCTCGCCCCGCTCCTCGCCCTGCCCCTCATCCTGCTCTGACCTTGGACCCTGTTCCCTGGACTCTTGTCCCTCCTCCTGGCCCCCTCCACCCCCCCGAATTGTTTAGACCTTCAGATCCTGTCCCCAGGACTTTTATCCCTCCTCCAGGCCCCCTCCACCCTCCCGAGTTGATCAGGCTCCTTGGGACGTCTGGAAGCCGTCCCTTAGGGGGGGGGTACTGTCATGATCTGTCATTCCTGCCTGTCCTGTGTCTCCTCCCCCCTCCTGCACCTGCTGACTCCGGAGCTGGGCGGAGCCTCCAGCCACTCCCATGCGCACCTGCCTCTCATCAGGCTAATTACCATCACCTGCCGGGGGGATAAAGAGGGCTGGAGAGTGCTACCCCGGTGCCAGAACGTCCGTGTACCAAACACTCCTGCCTCCGGTTTCGCCTGTCAGCCTGCCTTCGCCTCATCCCGACCCTGCTCCTCACCTGGTATCGTACTGTGCTTCACTTGTCTGTCTACGTGCACTGGATCCTGTTCTACTCACCACTCCCTGCTCGTCATCTCGTTCCCCGACCCAAGAGAGAGAGACTCTGCCCTCCTGCACTGTATATATACTCACCACAGAGAAAGAGACTCAATTGCATTGCACCTTGTATATATAAACTTGCCACTTTGTGAATAAACACTGTTAAACTGCCTTCTGAGTCGTGCGTGTTGGCCCGCCCCACCAGACATTATCACAATTTGGTCTGGTTCTTTTATTTGGACAGAGACAGTGCACAACATTGACCTTCAAAAACAGTAAAGATGTTTGGTGCCAGGTTAGAGCATAAATACTAGTTTCCATCTGTCGTCTCTGGACAGGCTCATGTTCAGTCAGAACAGTTTGGTGAAGATGAAAGACGTGTAAACATGTGGTACATAAAACAAATACAACACATCTCACCCCGAAAAAAAGACATTTTAAAAAGCATTCAGTTCACACACACAAATACACACATACAAACACACACACACACACACACACACACACACACACATACACACATACAGGCACATACACAAATACACACATACAAATACATACAAACACATACACACACACACACACACACACATACACAGACAAATACACACATGTAGCCCATGTGGTCTTTATGTTTGTTTTATTTCACCAAAATCTTGTTATGTTTATTATTGAAATTGTATTTCAGTTTATTGAGCCGTTTTTATCGGAGGCTTTTATTTTGGCGGGGCTTGTAATTCTCGCGGGGCCGTGCGGCTCCCCTCAGTTGCTGCGAGGAGAGCAGAGGGGAGGTAAAGAGTGGATTTGTGTCCCGTGTTTATAGTTAAAATAGTTAACAGAAAGTTCGTGTCAGCACCGTTTGTGTTTTGTTCCTGATTTGTAAGGCCTTTGCCATTATTCTGTTGTTAAGATATGTGTGAACAGTGTTTTATATGTAAATACAGCACTTAGAAAAATGTACGGTTAGCGAGTGAAGGTGTGCTAGCAAGTGCGATCTCACACGTGTTTGTGGTGCTCTGTGTTTCTGTAGACGTGCGGGATTGCCAAACCTGGACTGTGTGCTGTATTGTGATTTTTATGTGTTTCACACAGATAATAAACCCTCCCCTGAAGGGCAGACCCCTGTGTGTGGCTCAGTTCATCTACACAACACAACGCAGAAGGTGTTAGCCGGAGAGCCTAAACCGCCCGGCTACAGTGGTGCCGTGACCCGGATCCACGTCGCTCAGTCTGGTCCATCGTGGTTCCTGGAGCTGTGGATCAACGCCAGTTTGGTCGCCAGAGGTTGCTGCCGTCGCATCAAGAGCCAACAAGGGGTTTAGCATTTAACTTCGATCTCATGAAAAGTTAAAAAGACATTTATACACATTGTTGAAACATTTCTAGTTTTAAGGTGTTTATTCATTCTTTTTGTTCTCTATTGGACACTGTAAAACAAAATGACATTCATTATTGATGAGGAGGAAAAGCAAAAGGTTCCCACCGAAGTATTTTCTTTTGGTATGGGTAGAGGTAGGCCCAAAGTTGAGTGGTCCCAAACTCCTGTGAGAGGTGCAGATAATGTCAATTCACCTGCTTTTTGTTCTACCCGTTTAATGGACAATGTACCTGTTGACACCAGTCTAGATGAAAATGTATTGGGGGACTCAAACATAAACACTGATAACTCACATCGCTCAGCAAGTAGGACAGACTATAAAAGATCAGTTAAGAAGTGAAATGGGACAGAGCTTAAATGACACGCCAGCTCAGGGCAGTGTGGGGCGGTCGTCCAGTGAACCCACTTACTTGAACTTGTCAGGTGCAAAGTTTGTGCTGCAGCCAGATGCGAGGGAGCCTCCAATTTTCAGAGGAGATGGTTTGGACAAAAATGCAGTGTGTGAGTGGCGAGAGATGATGCAAGTGTATTTCAAGAAGCGAGCCATACCTGTTGATGAACAACATTCTGAGATAATGTCAAAGTTGATGGGCAAAGCCAAAGATGTTGTCAAAATAACTTTGCGAAGCAGTCCCTCATTGAAGCCTCAGGAAAATCCAGATGTAATATTTGACATTCTCAGGCAACATTTCAGTGATGTGACGTATTCATGCATGCCAATGGCTGATTTCTACTGCACCGTCCCCGTGCCGGGTGAAACTCCTGTTGATTACTGGCTGCGATTAAATAAAGCCGTAGATGCAGCTGAAGAGGGCCTGAAAAGGCTAGGGAGAAACCTGACTGACCCGTGTCATGAAGCAGCTATGATGTTCGTAAAGTATTGCCCTGACTCCACCCTCGCTGCTGTTTTCAGATACAAAGCTCCAGACAAATGGACTGCTAGTGAGGTGCAAGAGCACATCGACCGGTACCAGACAGAGAAAAAAGAGCTCACCCTCTCTAAGCCTAAATACACTAAACCTGTCACTGTCCACGTGCAAACACCTGAGACCAGCCCTTTTGAAACTTTAAGTCATGCAGAGCCAGTTAAACAAAATGAGAGCTGTAAGTCCCCCTGTAGTGATGAATGTTTAAAGATGCTAGTGAGCCTTTTTGACCGTGCCCTGTCCCAAAATAACCATGCAGTGTCTGATACCATCAAACCTGACCACTCCCAGAGACGTTCGTGCAGAGTTTGTCAGTCCTTTGAGCACTCCACTCTTGCACATTGCAGACAAAAGCGCTTATGTTTAGCATGCTTCCAGCCGAATCACATCAAGAAAGACTGCCCTAACGTTATGCCCAGTCAAAAACAAGGCGCATTCTCCCAGCAGAATACCCAGTCGTTAAACTAGCTAGCCCACATTGGGAGAGGGGAGGTGTGGGCAGTGAAGATTATACCCTCAATGGTGAACTGGAACAACACTATGCCAAAGCATGTGCTGCGGCACCAGCTGGTGCTAAAGTTATAATGCAAAATACTCAGAGAGTGGGCCCCTATGATGAACTGTTTTACACTTCAGTCAAAATCAATAACACACTGGAAGTTAAGGGGATGCTAGATTCGGGATCGATGGCATGTACACTTAGCGAAAAAGCGGAGTTAGAGATGAGCAAGATGGCACTTTCAGATCCTATCCCCTTGACTCGTGAGATCGTGCTTGTTGGTTGTGGGGGGGACATTGAGTAAGCCTAAGTGCATGTATGACGTTGAGATGCAGCTGTTTGGGCAAAGATGTGTTGTGCCAGTCCTTGTAGTTCCTGGGCAGCGGGATGATTTGATAATAGGTACTAATGTTATCAGATATTTGATGCATCAACTCAAAGTAACTAGTGATGACGCGCGTCTTGTTTCTAGTGGCAGTCTATCCCCAGAATGTGGGCCATTTTTGAATCTCATGATGAACTCTACCCTGTGGCAAGGAGGTGAGCTCCCAGACAAGGTGGGGACGGTCAAGCTGCGGCAGTCCGTCACACTGATGGCCAGGCAGGAATATCTAGTCTGGGGTAAGCTGCCGAAAACTGTGCCCATGTCACCTGGCAGTACAGTTATAGTCGAGCCCACCACATCCAGGTCGAAGCCACGTAACATTATGGTCGGTCGTATAGTTAGGCCATTGTGGGGCGACGGTTGGGTGCCAATGAAAGTGACCAATTTGTTTGACAAACCTGTTACTCTGAAGAAAAATGCCAAAATTGCAGATGTATCTTCATGTGTCACTGTAGAGGAGTTTGAGATTTGCCAAGAATCGTGTCAGCCTGAGAAACTAGCAAAGCAGGAGAACTCTGACAGATGTCCTTTAGATCTAATAGAGAAACTGAATCGCGTAGGGCTTTCTGATATAGACATTAACCGGTGCAATGCAAGCCAGAGTGGTAGGGGTAAGCTTGTCTCCCTACTTGAGAAGTATAATGACATCTTTTCCAAGCATCCCCTAGACTGCGGTGAGGTTAAAGATTTTGTGCATCGTATCAGACTTACCGATGAGAAGCCGTTCCGTTTGCCTTATCGGCGTGTCCCACCCGCGCATTACCAGAAACTGCGGCAAGTACTATCTGAAATGGAGGAGCAGGATCTCATAAGGAAATCAGTCAGTGAGTATGCGTCCCCGCTGGTGCTTGTTTGGAAAAAGGATGGGAGTCTAAGATTATGTACCGATTTCCGATGGTTAAACGCCAGAACATTCAAAGATGCACACCCACTTCCACACCAGTCTGATTGTTTGGCTGCTCTAGGTGGAAATGCCTATTTTAGCACAATGGATTTGACCTCTGGATTCTATAACATCCCAATGGCAGAGGAAGACAAAAAGTACACAGCATTTACGACTCCGGTGGGATTATATGAGTATAACCGTATGCCCCAGGGACTCTGTAACAGCCCCGCATCTTTTATGAGGATGATGCTCAGTATATTTGGCGATTTGAACTTCACTAACCTTTTATGTTACCTTGATGACGTTTTAGTCTTCGCACCGACCGAGCAACAGGCTTTAGAGAGGCTAGAAGTAGTCTTTCAGAGGCTAAGGCTACACAACCTCAAACTAAGTCCCAAAAAGTGTCACTTCATGAGGTCATCAGTCAGGTTCTTGGGTCATATAATAGACATAAATGGTGTTGCTGTGGATCCAGACAAAGTGGAGGTCATATCTAAAGTAACAAAAGCTGACCTCATGGAAGATGACGGGTGTACGCCCTCAGTTAAAAGAATTAAGTCGTTTTTGGGCATGGTATTGTACTATCAGCACTTTATCCCGAGCTGTTCTAGTTTAGCTAAGCCATTGTTTGCTCTTACTTCTGGCCAAAAGAAACGTGGTAGGGTCAAACAGAACTCCAACCCAGGCTCGTTCCGAAAGCTGAAACCCTCTGATTGGACGGAGGAGTGTGAGGTTTCATTGTCCAAGCTCAAAGACAGCCTTTTAAACTGCGTTGTACTCTCACACCCTGATTTCAGTAAGCCCCTGATTCTGTCCATTGATGCATCATTAGATGGACTTGGTGCTGTGTTGTCACAGGTCTCTCCAGGTGAAAAGAAAGCTCGCCCCATTGCGTTTGCAAGCAAAACATTAAGCACTTCCCAAAAGAAGTATCCTGCCCACCGCCTAGAATTTTTAGCCCTGAAATGGAGTGTGTGTGTGAGAAATTCAGTCATTGGTTGAGAGGCAACTCATTCACTGTGTGGACCGATAATAACCCTCTAACCTACATCATGACCAAACCCAAATTAGATGCCTGTGAACAGCGTTGGGTGTCAAAACTCGCTCCTACTCTTTTGATTTAAAACACATCCCAGGGACTAAGAATATTGTGGCAGATGCGCTTAGCAGGGACCCGTTCGCTAAAACTGTTAGCCAGAGACTCATAAGTGAGCAGTATGACCAGCTTGTGGCAGAGGCAGAGGGTGTTGACCCAGACAGTATCCAGGACACGTTCCGCCTTAAAGTTCAGTGTCACAGAGTGAAAAGAGTCACAGACCCTCAGTTAAAGCCCCTCTGTACTGCCGATATAGGTGCACTGTTGGATGTTCACGGCGAATGGGAGGCTGCTGCGGCAGAAATAAGAGCAGTGCAGGTCATTCAGGCTGTGTTCAGGACCTGGCACCTCCAGGACAAGACCCACTCCCTGTGTTTACCCTGGCAGAGCTGCAACGCAGTCAGGAGACTGATCCTACCATTTCAGCACTTGCTCCTTTTGTCAGTCGTAGGAGGCGGCCATCTAGGCGGGATAGAGCACTGTTTGATCTGAAAACGATGGTTCTGTTAAAACAGTTTGAGAGACTTAAGTTACAAAATGGAATTCTCTACAGAATCACAAAAGATCCGACTAGTAAACATAAAAGACATCAATTTGTTCTCCCTGAAAGCCTTAAAGAGAAAGCTCTGTATGCTATCCATGACATAGCGGGACACCAAGGGCAGGCGAGGACAATGCATCTCGCCAGACAAAGATTTTTTTGGCCAAAGATGGAAATTGACATAAAAGAATATGTGAAGTGCTGTCAGAGATGTATTCTGGCTAAGACTCCAGACCCATCTGCTCGTGCTCCCTTAGAAAGTATTCGCACTTCTGCACCTATGGAGCTAGTATGCTTAGACTTTTGGAGCGCAGAAGACAGTAAACAGCACTCTGTAGATGTTCTTGTAATCACAGATCATTTCACCAAGCTTGCCCACGCCTTCCCATGCCCAGACCAAACAGCTAAACAAGTAGCCAAAAAGTTGTGGGATCATGTGTTCTGTGTGTATGGATTTCCTGAGCGTATTCACTCGGATCAGGGAGCAAATTTTGAAAGTGAATTGATTGCAGAGCTGCTCAGGTTGTCTGTGTGTCCAAATCCCACACAACAGCATACCATACCCATGGGAAATGGTGGGACAGAGAGATTTAATCGCACACTTGGTAACATGCTCCGTTCCTTGCCTTAAAGCAAAAGCAAAAATGGCCCCAGCAAATACAGACTTTGACGTTTGCTTACAACTCAACGGTGCATGAAACTACTGGATATGCCCCTTTCCAGTTGATGTTTGGAAGGATTCCTAGGCTCCCTGTTGATGTTATGTTCAAACAAGTGCTGAATGACCCAGTAGTAGTTGATCACAAAAGTTATGTCAAAACACTCATGTCACATTTGCACGAGGCAGCCTGGATCGCTCAGAAACACAGTATCAAAGAACAAGACAAACAGGCACATGGCTATAACAAAAGGATCAAAGGCACTCACCTGAATGTTGGAGACCGTGTTCTTATTGCAAATAAGGGTGAAAAAGGAAAGAAAAAGTTGGCAGATAAATGGAATCCAACAGTGTACACCATAAAGGACCGGAATCCACAGAACCACACTTACAGATTGGAGGATCCAGAGGGCGCCACAAAAGTCGTGCACAGGAACTTGCTTTTAGACATAAGTTTTCTACCTGTAGTAGATACGAGTGGTGCAGAGGAGGACTTGTGCACACCTGATTCTTTGGATGTATGTAGAGAGCAGTGTCGATCGAACAAACTCCTGGGTAATAGGTGGCTCCGAGCGATTTTGTAGTCGACTGGACCAAAGTGATAGTTTGTCCCAGTCAGGGGAGCCAAGTCAGTATTGCCCAGAAACTGAATGTGGGGGGCAGTCCCAACACGAACTGATTCACTCTCTAGATCAGGGCGATCTAGATAGCCTGGTGGTAGAAAATGACTCATATTCACCTCAGACTCAGTTGTCCCCTGACCTTGAAACACAAGATAGTCTGACCCAGACTGACCAAGATACCCCTGACATTTTGACTCAGACCAAACCGGAGGTTGATGGAGAGCGGGTGGTCATGACTCGAGTGGGTAGAGTTAGTCGGAGGGCTAACCGTCTTATTGAATCTATGGTTCAGAAGCCTATGAGCTTTAAAGCATTCATTCGGTAGGAGGTCTCAGTCCTTGTTGACTCTATTTTAAACTGTATCGAAATGTTTTGTGTTTTTAAGAGACATGGTGTTTTCTGTAGCCTTTATCTCCAGTCATTTCATGTGTTTTAGAGGCAAGGTGTTTGTGTGGTGTATAAGGCACCATATTAGTCTAGGAGGGACGAAGGCCTGATCATCCTTATGTTTGTTCCGAACCTATGCAGTGGGTAGCTTCCTAGTTGAATATAAAGCTTAGAGTTTTATTTGAGTCCTTGTTTGGTGTCAGTGGTATGGATTTTGGCGAAATCCAGGAGGGGTGGGTGTAGCCCATGTGGTCTTTATGTTTGTTTTATTTCACCAAAATCTTGTTATGTTTATTATTGAAATTGTATTTCAGTTTATTGAGCCGTTTTATCGGAGGCTTTTATTTTGGCGGGGCTTGTAATTCGCGCGGGGGGGCCGCGCAGCTCCCCTCAGTTGCTGCGAGGAGAGCAGAGGGGAGGTAAAGAGTGGATTTGTGTCTCGTGTTTATAGTTAAAATAGTTAATAGAAAGTTCGTGTCAGCACCGTTTGTGTTTTGTTCCTGATTTGTAAGGCCTTTGCCATTATTCCTGTTGTTAAGATATGTGTGTGAACAGTGTTTAATATGTAAATACAGCACTTAGAAAAATGTACGGTTAGCGAGTGAAGGTGTGCTAGCAAGTGCGATCTCACACGTGTTTGTGGTGCTCTGTGTTTCTGTAGACGTGCGCGGGATTGCCAGACCTGGACTGTGTGCTGTATTGTGATTTTTATGTGTTTCACACAGGTATGTGAATGTCATTTTTGTATGTCAATTTATAATGTAATTTACTTGTTATCATTATTGTAAATTAGTTAAGTAACAAAAAAACAAAAAAAAGTCAGTTGCTGCGAGGAGAGCAGGGGGGAGACGTGCGGGATTGCCAGACCTGGGCTGTGTGCTGTATTTGTGATTTTTATGTGTTTCACACAGATAATAAACCCTCCCCTGAATGGCAGACCCCTGTGTGTGGCTCAGTTCATCTACACAACACAACGCAGAAGGTGTTAGCCGGAGAGCCTAAACCGCCCGGCTACAGTGGTGCCGTGACCCGGATCCACGTCGCTCAGTCTGGTCCATCGTGGTTCCTGGAGCTGTGGATCAACGCCAGTTTGGTCGCCAGAGGTTGCTGCCGTCACATCAAGAGCCAACAAGGGGTTTAGCATTTAACTTTGATCTCATGAAAAGTTAAAAAGACATTTATACACATTGTTGAAAACATTTCTAGTTTTAAGGTGTTTATTCATTCTTTTTTGTTCTCTATTGGACACTGTAAAACAAAAATGACATTCATTATTGATGAGGAGGAAAAGCAAAAGGTTCCCACCGAGGTATTTTCTTTTGGTATGGGTAGAGGTAGGCCCAAAGTTGAGTGGTCCCAAACTCCTGTGAGAGGTGCAGATAATGTCAATTCACCTGCTTTTTGTTCTACCCGTTTAATGGACAATGTACCTGCTGACACCAGTCTAGATGAAAATGTATTGGGGGACCAAACATAAACACACTGATAACTCACATCGCTCAGCAAGTAGGACAGACTATAAAAGATCAGTTAAGAAGTGAAATGGGACAGAGCTTAAATGACACGCCAGCTCAGGGCAGTGTGGGGCGGTCGTCCAGTGAACCCACTTACTTGAACTTGTCAGGTGCAAAGTTTGTGCTGCAGCCAGATGCGAGGGAGCCTCCAATTTTCAGAGGAGATGGTTTTGGACAAAAATGCAGTGTGTGAGTGGCGAGAGATGATGCAAGTGTATTTCAAGAAGCGCGAGCCATACCTGTTGATGAACAACACTCTGAGATAATGTCAAAGTTGATGGGCAAAGCCAAAGATGTTGTCAAAATAACTTTGCGAAGCAGTCCCTCATGAAGCCTCAGGAAAATCCAGATGTAATATTTGACATTCTCAGGCAACATTTCAGTGATGTGACGTATTCATGCATGCCAATGGCTGATTTCTACTGCACCGTCCCCGTGCGGGTGAAACTCCTGTTGATTACTGGCTGCGATTAAATAAAGCCGTAGATGCAGCTGAGAGGGCCTGAAAAGGCTAGGGAGAAACCTGACTGACCCCGTGTCATGAAGCAGCTATGATGTTCGTAAAGTATTGCCCTGACTCCACCCTCGCTGCTGTTTTCAGATACAAAGCTCCAGACAAATGGACTGCTAGTGAGGTGCAGGAGCACATCGACCGGTACCAGACAGAGAAAAAAGAGCTCACCCTCTCTAAGCCTAAATACACTAAACTGTCACTGTCCACGTGCAAACACCTGAGCCCAGCCCTTTTGAAACTTTAAGTCATGCAGAGCCAGTTAAACAAAATGAGAGCTGTAAGTCCCCCTGTAGTGATGAATGAATGTTTAAAGATGCTAGTGAGCCTTTTTTGACCGTGCCCTGTCCCAAAATAACCATGCAGTGTCTGATACCATCAAACCTGACCACTCCCAGAGACGTTCGTGCAGAGTTTGTCAGTCCTTTGAGCACTCCACTCTTGCACATTGCAGACAAAAGCGCTTATGTTTAGCATGCTTCCAGCCGAATCACATCAAGAAAGACTGCCCTAACGTTATGCCCAGTCAAAAACAAGGCGCATTCTCCCAGCAGAATACCCAGTCGTTAAACTAGCTAGCCCACATTGGGAGAGGGGAGGTGTGGGCAGTGAAGATTATACCCTCAATGGTGAACTGGAACAACACTATGCCAAAGCATGTGCTGCGGCACCAGCTGGTGCTAAAGTTATAATGCAAAATACTCAGAGAGTGGGCCCCTATGATGAACTGTTTTACACTTCAGTCAAAATCAATAACACACTGGAAGTTAAGGGGATGCTAGATTCGGGGTCGATGGCATGTACACTTAGCGAAAAAGCGGAGTTAGAGATGAGCAAGATGGCACTTTCAGATCCTATCCCCTTGACTCGTGAGATCGTGCTTGTTGGTTGTGGGGGAACATTGAGTAAGCCTAAGTGCATGTATGACGTTGAGATGCAGCTGTTTGGGCAAAGATGTGTTGTGCCAGTCCTTGTAGTTCCTGGGCAGCGGGATGATTTGATAATAGGTACTAATGTTATCAGATATTTGATGCATCAACTCAAAGTAACTAGTGATGACGCGCGTCTTGTTTCTAGTGGCAGTCTATCCCCAGAATGTGGGCCATTTTTGAATCTCATGATGAACTCTACCCTGTGGCAAGGAGGTGAGCTCCCAGACAAGGTGGGGACGGTCAAGCTGCGGCAGTCCGTCACGCTGATGGCCAGGCAGGAATATCTAGTCTGGGGTAAGCTGCCGAAAACTGTGCCCATGTCACCTGGCAGTACAGTCATAGTCGAGCCCACCACATCCAGGTCGAAGCCACGTAACATTATGGTCGGTCGTATAGTTACGCCATTGTGGGGCGACGGTTGGGTGCCAATGAAAGTGACCAATTTGTTTGACAAACCTGTTACTCTGAAGAAAAATGCCAAAATTGCAGATGTATCCTCATGTGTCACTGTAGAGGAGTTTGAGATTTGCCAAGCATCGTGTCAGCCTGAGAAACTAGCAAAGCAGGAGAACTCTGACAGTTGTCCTTTAGATCTAATAGAGAAACTGAATCGCGTAGGGCTTTCTGATATAGACATTAACCGGTGCAATGCAAGCCAGAGTGGTAGGGGAAAGCTTGTCTCCCTACTTGAGAAGTATAATGACATCTTTTCCAAGCATCCCCTAGACTGCGGTGAGGTTAAAGATTTTGTGCATCGTATCAGACTTACCGATGAGAAGCCGTTCCGTTTGCCTTATCGGCGTGTCCCACCCGCGCATTACCAGAAACTGCGGCAAGTACTATCTGAAATGGAGGAGCAGGATCTCATAAGGAAATCAGTCAGTGAGTATGCGTCCCCGCTGGTGCTTGTTTGGAAAAAGGACGGGAGTCTAAGATTATGTACCGATTTCCGATGGTTAAACGCCAGAACATTCAAAGATGCACACCCGCTTCCACACCAGTCTGATTGTTTGGCTGCTCTAGGTGGAAATGCCTATTTTAGCACAATGGATTTGACCTCTGGATTCTATAACATCCCAATGGCAGAGGAAGACAAAAAGTACACAGCATTTACGACTCCGGTGGGATTATATGAGTATAACCGTATGCCCCAGGGACTCTGTAACAGCCCCGCATCTTTTATGAGGATGATGCTCAGTATATTTGGCGATTTTGAACTTCACTAACCTTTTATGTTACCTTGATGACGTTTTAGTCTTCGCACCGACCGACCGAGCAACAGGCTTTAGAGAGGCTAGAAGTAGTCTTTCAGAGGCTAAGGCTACACAACCTCAAACTAAGTCCCAAAAAGTGTCACTTCATGAGGTCATCAGTCAGGTTTTTGGGTCATATAATAGACATAAATGGTGTTGCTGTGGATCCAGACAAAGTGGAGGTCATATCTAAAGTAACAAAAGCTGACCTCATGGAAGATGACGGGTGTACGCCCTCAGTTAAAAGAATTAAGTCGTTTTTGGGCATGGTATTGTACTATCAGCACTTTATCCCGAGCTGTTCTAGTTTAGCTAAGCCATTGTTTGCTCTTACTTCTGGCCAAAAGAAACGTGGTAGGGTCAAACAGAACTCCAACCCAGGCTCGTTCCGAAAGCTGAAACCCTCTGATTGACGGAGGAGTGTGAGGTTTCATTGTCCAAGCTCAAAGACAGCCTTTTAAACTGCGTTGTACTCTCACACCCCCTGATTTCAGTCAGCCCCTGATTCTGTCCATTGATGCATCATTAGATGGACTTGGTGCTGTGTTGTCACAGGTCTCTCCAGGTGAAAAGAAAGCTCGCCCCATTGCGTTTGCAAGCAAAACATTAAGCACCTCCCAAAAGAAGTATCCTGCCCACCGCCTAGAATTTTTAGCCCTGAAATGGAGTGTGTGTGTGAGAAATTCAGTCATTGGTTGAGAGGCAACTCATTCACTGTGTGGACCGATAATAACCCCTCTAACCTACATCATGACCAAACCCAAATTAGATGCCTGTGAACAGCGTTGGGTGTCAAAACTCGCTCCCTACTCTTTCTTTGATTTAAAACACATCCCAGGGACTAAGAATATTGTGGCAGATGCGCTTAGCAGGGACCCGTTCGCTAAAACTGTTAGCCAGAGACTCATAAGTGAGCAGTATGACCAGCTTGTGGCAGAGGCAGAGGGTGTTGACCCAGACAGTATCCAGGACACGTTCCGCCTTAAAGTTCAGTGTCACAGAGTGAAAAGAGTCACAGACCCTCAGTTAAAGCCCCTCTGTACTGCCGATATAGGTGCACTGTTGGATGTTCACGGCGAATGGGAGGCTGCGGCAGAAATAAGAGCAGTGCAGTTCATTCAGGCTGTTCAGGACCTGGCACCTCCCAGGACAAGACCCACTCCCTGTGTTTACCCTGGCAGAGCTGCAACGCAGTCAGGAGACTGATCCTACCATTTCAGCACTTGCTCCTTTTGTCAGTCGTAGGAGGCGGCCATCTAGGCGGGATAGAGCACTGTTTGATCTGAAAACGATGGTTCTGTTAAAACAGTTTGAGAGACTTAAGTTACAAAATGGAATTCTCTACAGAATCACACAAAGATCCGACTAGTAAACATAAAAGACATCAATTTGTTCTCCCTGAAAGCCTTAAAGAGAAAGCTCTGTATGCTATCCATGACATAGCGGGACACCAAGGGCAGGCGAGGACAATGCATCTCGCCAGACAAAGATTTTTTTGGCCAAAGATGGAAATTGACATAAAAGAATATGTGAAGTGCTGTCAGAGATGTATTCTGGCTAAGACTCCAGACCCATCTGCTCGTGCTCCCTTAGAAAGTATTCGCACTTCTGCACCTATGGAGCTAGTATGCTTAGACTTTTGGAGCGCGGAAGACAGTAAACAGCACTCTGTAGATGTTCTTGTAATCACAGATCATTTCACCAAGCTTGCCCACGCCTTCCCATGCCCAGACCAAACAGCTAAACAAGTAGCCAAAAAGTTGTGGGATCATGTGTTCTGTGTGTATGGATTTCCTGAGCGTATTCACTCGGATCAGGGAGCAAATTTTGAAAGTGAATTGATTGCAGAGCTGCTCAGGTTGTCTGGTGTGTCCAAATCTCACACAACAGCATACCATCCCATGGGAAATGGTGGGACAGAGAGATTTATCGCACACTTGGTAACATGCTCCGTTCCTTGCCCTTAAAGCAAAAGCAAAAATGGCCCCAGCAAATACAGACTTTGACGTTTGCTTACAACTCAACGGTGCATGAAACTACTGGATATGCCCCTTTCCAGTTGATGTTTGGAAGGATTCCTAGGCTACCTGTTGATGTTATGTTCAAACAAGTGCTGAATGACCCTGTAGTAGTTGATCACAAAAGTTATGTCAAAACACTCATGTCACATTTGCACGAGGCAGCCTGGATTGCTCAGAAACACAGTATTAAAGAACAAGACAAACAGGCACATGGCTATAACAAAAAGATCAAAGGCACTCACCTGAATGTTGCAGACCGTGTTCTTATTGCGAATAAGGGTGAAAAAGGAAAGAAAAAGTTGGCAGATAAATGGAATCCAACAGTGTACACCATAAAGGACCGGAATCCACAGAACCACACTTACAGATTGGAGGATCCAGAGGGCGCCACAAAAGTCGTGCACAGGAACTTGCTTTTAGACATAAGCTTTCTACCTGTAGTAGATACGAGTGGTGCAGAGGAGGACTTGTGCACACCTGATTCTTTGGATGTAGAGAGCAGTGTCGATCGAACAAACTCCTGGGTAATAGGTGGCTCCGAGCGTTTTTGTGGTCGACTGGACCAAAGTGATAGTTTGTCCCAGTCAGGGGAGCCAAGTCAGTATTGCCCAGAAACTGAATGTGGGGGGCAGTCCCAACATGAACTGATTCACTCTCTAGATCAGGGCGATCTAGATAGCATGGTGGTAGAAAATGACTCATATTCACCTCAGACTCAGTTGTCCCCTGACCTTGAAACACAAGATAGTCTGACCCAGACTGACCAAGATACCCCTGACATGTTGACTCAGACCAAACCGGAGGTTGATGGGGAGCGGGTGGTCATGACTCGAGTGGGTAGAGTTAGTCGGAGGGCTAACCGTCTTATTGAATCTATGGTTCAGAAGCCTATGAGCTTAAAGCATTCCATTCGGTAGGAGGTCTCAGTCCTTGTTGACTCTATTTTAAACTGTATCGAAATGTTTTGTGTTTTTAAGAGACATGGCGTTTTCTGTACCCTTTATCTCCAGTCATTTCATGTGTTTTAGAGGCAAGGTGTTTGTGTGGTGTATAAGGCACCATATTAATCTAGGAGGGACGAAGGCCTGATCATCCTTATGTTTGTTCCGAACCTATGCAGTGGGTAGCTTCCTAGTTGAATATAAAGCTTAGAGTTTTATTTGAGTCCTTGTTTGGTGTCAGTGGTATGGATTTTGGCGAAATCCAGGAGGGGTGGGTGTAGCCCATGTGGTCTTTATGTTTGTTTTATTTCACCAAAATCTTGTTATGTTTATTATTGAAATTGTATTTGAGTTTATTGAGCCGTTTTTATCGGAGGCTTTTATTTTGGCGGGGCTTGTAATTCGCGCGCGGGGCCGCGCAGCTCCCCTCAGTTGCTGCGAGGAGAGCAGAGGGAGGTAAAGAGTGGATTTGTGTCCCGTGTTTATAGTTAAAATAGTTAATAGAAAGTTCGTGTCAGCACCGTTTGTGTTTTGTTCCTGATTTGTAAGGCCTTTGCCATTATTCCTGTTGTTAAGATGTGTGTGAACAGTGTTTTAATATGTAAATACAGCACTTAGAAAAATGTACGGTTAGCGAGTGAAGGTGTGCTAGCAAGTGCGATCTCACACGTGTTTGTGGTGCTCTGTGTTTCTGTAGACGTGCGGGATTGCCAGACCTGGACTGTGTGCTGTATTGTGATTTTTATGTGTTTTTCACACAGGTATGTGAATGTCATTTTTGTATGTCAATTTATAATGTAATTTACTTGTTATCATTATTGTAATTAGTTAAGTAACAAAAAACAACAAAAAACTCAGTTGCTGCGAGAGAGAGCAGAGGGGAGACGTGCGGGATTGCCAGACCTGGGCTGTGTGCTGTATTTTGATTTTTATGTGTTTCACACAGATAATAAACCCTCCCCTGAATTGCAGACCCCTGTGTGTGGCTCAGTTCGTCTACACAACACAACGCAGAAGGTGTTAGCCGGAGA
>JAIEZT010000018.1:283581-314824 GCA_019594935.1 Periophthalmus modestus | reverse complement strand
ATCGACAGGTAATGCCGTGAGTGCGGAAGACTGCTGGGTAAAGGTGGTCTTCCGTCTCCTTGCACCTGGGGCAGCTAGTGAGACGTGGCGAATCGCGTGGGCTGCCTTGGAAACGTTTCGACGTCGGTGAGGATGACGTATTCCCCTGGATGGTCTGGGGAAAGGCCCGGAGACAAAGTCCACCGCTATGTGGGACCAGGTCGACGGCTCGGCACGGGGAGCGGAATGGAGTAGTCCCATATGGCAGGGATGAACGCCTTCCCCTGGCACACCCCTGGCACGCGGCTGCGACAGTAGTCCAGTGTGGTGTCCCTGTCGACGGTTGGCCACCAGAAGTATCAGCTTATCAGCAGGGGAGAGGAGAGGGTGCTGTTGGCCCCGGGGTGACAAGGCGAACCGTTGAACTGTGGACACCCACTCCAAGACCTGGGAACGCATGGGTTAGGGACACAATAATGTGCCAGGGGGACCAGTACCCTGGGTCAGGTGTTGTCTCGTTGGGCCTCCCGGACCCGGCCCTTCGATTTCCACACGCACAGCCGCCAGGAGCCACGATACGGGGAAGACGGGATGATAGGCTCCGGAGCCGGTGGTGTTTTCCTCCTGAAGAACTGGCGGGAGAGGAGGGCGTCGGGCTTCACCGTTGCGAGTTCCAGGACGTGATACGTGAAGGGTGAACTCGAAACGGATTCTGAAGAAAGAGAGGACCACACGGGAGTTGAGCGACGACGGTCGAGTTGAGACGCTTGGCAGATTGGACTGTACGCTAGGTTCTTAGGTTTGGTCTGTCCATACTACGAACGGTTTTTGCGAGGGGTGGGCTGCTCCGCCCCCTCCAGCCAGTGGCCCGCCACTCCTCCAAGGCGGTTTGACTGCGAGCAGTTTCTCTGTCCCCCCACGTCGTAATTCCTTTCGGCTGGGGATAAAAGACGAGAAAAGAAGGCACATGGAAAGAGACGTTCTTGGGGTTCAAAACCTTTGAGAAAGGACGGCTCCCACGCCGGTTGTCCAGGCGTCGACGCTCACCAATGATTGAGGCGTGCATGGTCTGGCTGGTGCAGGATGGGGGCGGAGGTAACCCGGGCTTTCAAGTGCTCGAATGCAGATTGGGCCTCGGGGACCAGACTGAACGGCTGGAAGGAGAGGTCATTTAGTCCGAGGTGAGATTTAACGCTGCTGAAATCCCGTATGAACCTTCTAATAGAAATTGGCAAAACCCGATAAACCTCTGCAGCTGTTTGTGGTTGCCGGGTGCCGGCCACTCATCCCTACCGCCGTAATTTTCTCGCCTCAGGGTACCGCCCTCACCTGACCCCGCCCGACAATAAAACCCAAAAAACTGACCTGCTCCGCATGGAATTCACATTTCTCAGCTTTGATCATACAATTTGTTTTCTAGAAGTCGCTGAAGGACTTGACGGACGGTTCCTTGTGCTCCTGCAAGGACTGGGAAAAAATCAAGATGTCGTCAAGGTATACAAACACAAACGATTCAGGAAGTCTCTGAGAATGTCATTATTAACGCTTGGAAAACGGCTGGGGCGTTAGTGAGGCCGAAGGGCACTAACTAAATATTCGAAGTGGCCTAAACGGGTTTTAAAAGCGGGGTCTTCCACTCGTCCCCCTCCCTTATGCGAACTAAATGGTAGGCATTACGGAGGTCTAACTTAGTAAAAATGGTGGCCCCGTGGAGTGGGGGTGAAAGCTGAGTCATGAGTGGTTAAGGGGTTTTATTTTTAACAGTGATGTTTTGTTAAGCCCACGATTAATCTTGATGGGGGCGCAAGGTCTTATCTTTTTTGGCCCACAAGAAAAAGCCACGGCTCCTACGGGGGACGACGAGGGCGAATGATACCTGCAGCTAAGGACTCTCGAATGTATGCTCCATGGTTTCGCGTTCTGGTTTAGACAGGTTGTACACAAGCGGGCTGGCGGGTAGCGGCGCACCGGGCAGGAGGTCGATAGCACAGTCATAGGGCTGGTGATACCGGGGGGGAGCGAAAGGGCTGCGGCTCTTACTAAATACCTCCTGCAGATCGTGTATTCCTCGGGGATGAGAGAGAGGTCCGGTGTCAGAGGAGGCTGGTCGACAGGAGGCCCTGCCCTCCTGGCTGGCGACAAGGCGGACTGGAGACAGCGGGCGTGACACGAGGAGCTCCAAACCGGCCACCATCCTACGAGCCCAGTCGATGGTCGGGTTGTGGGTCTTGAGCCAAGGGTAACCGAGGACCAGAGGGGCTGACGGAGATGAGATTACGTGGAACCGGCGGGACTCATGGTGATTACCCGACAGAATAAGAGTGATGGGTTCTGTGACATGGGTTGACGCGGGCTAAGAGCTGACCATTGAGTGCCTGGGCAGGAGGGGGTGCTCTAGGGGTTCCAGTGCCAACCCCCACTGCGTGGCCACCCGTTGATCAATGAAGTCTTCTTCTGCTCCGGAGTCCACCAGCGCCACCACGGATAACGTCTCGGAGCGTACACACAGTGTGGCAGGTAGCAAACAGTTTATTTCCTTTCTCTGGGACGGAGTGTTGTGTTGTCCCACCAGTACTCCCAGGGCTACTGGTGGGACTGATCTTTTGGCCGGGCCGGACAGCGTGCGATGTAGTGCCCCCTCTTGCCGCAGTAGAGGCACTCTCCGGACCGGCGACGCCGCTGACGCTCCTCTTCAGATAGGTGGGCCCGCCCCAGCTGCATGGGCTCACCTACAGGCGGAGAGGCGGAGCGCTCCCTCGCCCGGGCTGGAGGGGGGCGTCTCTCGAAAACGGCTGGTGATCTGCGCCTCTCTCTCCGACGCGCCTGCAGCCGATTATCAATGCGATTAGCCAAGGTAATCAGGGAACTCAGATCAGGTGGTTCGTCCCGGGAAACCAGTTCACTCTTCAATGTTCATTTAATCCACGTAAAAACACGGCCTTTAATGCACTTTCCGTCCAGTCCACTTCAGCAGCTGACGTCCAAAAATCTATGGTGTATTCAGACACCGATTTAGCCCCCTGAGTGAGACCGAGTAGGCGGGCGGCCGCATCCGCCTGATAATGGGGGTGGTCGAAAACCAACTTAAAGTCTCTCAAAAATTCATCAAACGACATCTGGGTTATCACAGTCTTAGCGTATTTGGCTTCTGCCCAGCGCAGTGCATTCCCCCTTAAGAGTCCACAAATATAACGTATCTTGGCAGCATCGGTGTGAAAGCGGGCTGGACACTGCTGGAACACCGAGGTACATTGAAACAAAAATCCCCTACATAGACTGGACTGACCTGTGTACGGGTCCGGGTCCGTGCTCCTCGGTTCCGGGGAGCTGAGCGGAGCTGCGGCGAGGGCTGGAGCCGAGGGCGCGGGAGCACGCAGCGTGGCGACCTGGTGAATGAGCTGGGCCACCTGCTGCGTCAGGGTTGATTGCGTTCCATTAGGGTCTGTATAGTCTGGTCATGCCGCCCGAGAAAGGCTCCATGTTGGGAGAACGCTTGCTGCAGGGTGGCGTCGGGTCCCGAGTCTGCTTGATCCATGTTGTGGCGAGATCGTTCTGTCATATAGGGGGGGTGTGAGGCGGACCAAGAGATGCAGTACTCGGAAAAGGTTTAATAGATTTATTTAACAATTAGTGACTACTAGTGCTGTTCAGGGAGCAGGGGTAGTGGGACACGGTGCGTGGTGAGGTGAGTGGTGAGGTCCGGCCGGGGAGGAGGGGGGAGTGCGACGCCGAGGTCCGGGAGCGAGGAGTGCGGGTACAGGAGCAGGACTGGAGCAGGACGAGAGGAGCTGAGACGAATAGCCGGGTGCGGGTGAAATCCAGAGACGAGGTGAGTAGAGTAGACAGGGTGCACTGTACCGGAGAGCGGGGAGAGCCGCAGCAGAGCCAGGAGCGCAGAGGCAGGTAAGTTCCAGGAGTCCGGGTCTGGCAATAACAAAAGGCAGGTCAATCTTAGGCAAGGAGCAAAAAGACAAAAAGGTAAGTAGCAAGGCATTCACGTATGCACGTTGACGATCTCGCGTCGACTGTCTGTCTCCTGGGCTTCTTATACTCGAGTAGGTGCGGGTGATTACAGATGAGCTCCAGGTGCGCGTGGGAGGAGCAAGACGCTCCGCCCACGACCGGCAAAACGACAGACAGCAGGAGGAGGGGGGTAAAAAACAGGAGAGAAACAAGGCAGGAGTCTCGTGACCGTGACACTCCTCTTCTGAGTCAAACGATGCTCGATTAATATTCACCTCTGTATAAGTTCTATCTCTGTTCAATTGTCACTGTCAAAAGATGCAGCTCAGGCCCAGGGTGAACCCAAAACATGCAGAAACACATCAAAAGTGCATGTGGCAGGTTAGATTACTCATGTCATTATGATGAATTTTTAATGAAGTTTATCATTTTACTTCCTGGTTGAACATGAGCAGCAGCTATGACATATGTAGAAATGACTCCATGACTTTTACCGAGCAACCATTGTTACAGCGCTTGGCCTGGACTCGGCTCGCCCTGTGCCCCCCTGTTTTCTATTATGTGCCTTCGTTACATATGCAACAATGCTGCCAGTGATACTGTTTCCTAAGTGGTGGACCAGTTCTACCAGCTCCTCCTGGGCTGGCTCCGGTCCCCCTCTGGTGGTTGGTGCATCGTTCTCCTGCTCCATCAATCCAAAGTCTCTACGGTGCTTCTCCTGATCAAAGTGCCTCATACCTGCCCGACGACACGGCTGGATCGTAGTGAACAGCTCGACTTCACTTCATGTGTCTCATTGTTAATATCAACATGTGTCTGTAGTTGTGTTTGAGACACTAGACGTCACTCACCTTTTCGTGGCCTAATTTCTTTGTATTTGCTTTGATCGGCCCATGTCTTTCATTTTCTTTTAGTTTTGAACTCATTCAGCCTCCTTTTGTTGTTATTCAATTTTACTGAGCACTTCTGATTTTATTATCAACTGTAACTTGTGTCTTTTACATTTACCAATTATAATTTTATATTATTTTATATGATTTACTCATTTACCATCTGGGTTGTGTTACTTCCTTTTATCAGTTTTAACACCATAATGTTACAAGAGCCTGAAGCGGTCTAAATTACACAACAGTAAATGACAACACCATTATTTTGTTTAAATGGTTTAAACTGAAAATACGTAAATTGTCTCTGTGTTTTTGGGTGAAGTTTTCTAGATACTTTCTACATTCAGCCCCAACAGTATTAATGGGCTTCAGTTTCCTGTCCTATGGTACATTTTGAGGACTTAATCCCATTCAAGAGCTAAAATATTTTGTTTTAAATTGTTCATTTAAAAACAAAATATTATAGCGACAGAACAATAAGACTGTTGCTATAGTAACAGCCTTAATTACTCACGATTCTGAAACCTATGAATAAGATCATGATTCCTTTTTATATTGTGATATTGCCTAGTCCATCCATCCATGTTCTTCCTCTTATCGGGGCAGGGTCACGGGAGCAACAGTCTAAGCAGCAACTCCCAGACTTCCCTCACCCCAGACACGTCCTCCAGCTCCTCCAGTGGGACCCCAAGGTGTCCCCAGGCCCGCTCAAAGACAAAATCCGTCCAGTGAGTCCTGAGTCTTCCTCCAGGCTTCCTCCCGGTGGGATATGCCTGGAACACCTCCCTAGGGAGGTGAACAGATGCCTGAGACACCTCAACTGCTCCTCCTGATGTGGAGGAGCAATGGATCTACTCCAAGCTCCTCTCATGTAACCAAGCTCCTCACCCTGTCTCTAAGGGAGCGCCCAGCCACCCTGCGGAGGGAAGCCATTTTGCCTCTTGTATTCGCGATCTTGCCCTTTTGGTCATGACCCAGAGTCATGATCATAGGTGAGGGTAGGAACGTAGATTGAGGTAATCGAGAGATTTGGCTTTAGACTCAGCTCCTTCTTCCCCTCAACTGTCTGACACAACAACCACATCACTGCAGACGCTGCACCGATCCGCCTGTCAATCTCTCGTTCCATCCTTCCCTCACTCGTGAACAAGACCTCGAGATACTTGAACTCCTCCACTTGAGGCAAGGGCTCACCACCCGGAGAGGGCAAACCACCTTTTTCCGGTCGAGAACCATGACCTCAGATTTGGAGGAGCTGATTCTCATCCCAGTCACTTCACACTCGGCTGCAAACCGCCCCAGTGCTGCAGGTCCTGAAGAAGCATCAGGACAACATCATCTGCAAACAGCAGAGATGAGGATAATGATTAGGCGTAAGTTGGCACATGCAAAATCTTCAGAATTGTTTATTGCAAGAAACATAAAAGAATATTGCATCATCTGTGGTGAAAGTACCCCTACATGTACAAAACATCAAAAAACAAATATGTAACTTGCTTCAAAAAGTTGACCAGATTGAGCAAAACCAGTGTGATTTTTGGATTCAGCTCATCAAAATGATCTTAAAGCTATAAAAACTTAAACAATAAATTTGGTGTTGACCAGTGTAATAGACTATATGTTTATGTAACACAAGTGGAGGCTAAGGTCCCTTTAAAATATAAATAACAGGAAAGTCTGGCAACAATGAATGAAGACAGGATATAAAGGTAAATGCACAAAGTTTTATTTAGACAATCATGTGGAAAGGCTTTCTTTGCTTTAGGCGTATTACAGTGGGCCAAAGTTCTGGAGACGTGCAAGATACAACTTACAGTGCTGCAGTTGGTCCTCGTATAAAGTGCTAAAGTGTTACTGAGCTAAAGCGAGGTGAGTTTTAGATGTTTAAAGTGCACTGTGCTAGGAGCCAGGCCGAAAGTGTCCTCTGCTAACCCTGAAACAGGCAACTGCTCATTGCACTAACCCGCTATGGCACTACTAACTCCTGACGTTATACATAAGCAACCAGCCGTCACCTGGCTTCTTAATGCAATCATCATGAAACTAAAAACCTACGCGCAACAACAACAGCCCCCAAACTGACCAGAGCGCGGCATGCACACCTTTTAAGAGTTTGTAGGAACTTTCAACATTGAACTACACATTTAGAAATAACTGCATCCGGTTACACCAATCACAGTACACAAACGTACACTTATGAGACTATGGTAGAATCATCCAAGTAAAACCAAGAGCAATGTAAAAATGCATTCATATGTTAATTAATGTAGGCTTGATTAGCTGAAGTCCACTTCTCTTGTCAATCTGGATGTTGGTAAATCCGGTAAAAGGCTCAGGATTTCTTCTGCACTTGATAAAGTTCACATCCCGGTGCATAATAATAATTCACAATCTCTGACTGGAAATTACCACTAATACCGTTTGTCTGGGAATTCTGAGTCGTGACCACTGCCAGGATGAGGTTTGGAGGTGCATGCTGGGATAGCGCAACAACTGCAGGAGTAATATCATTTTATACAGATAGGGGGCAGCAAAAATGAATAATTTCAAATGCAGATTTTTGTTGTAATACTGTGAGTTTTCAGGTCTAGTTTATAACACCTTTGAATGTGTGAGTCCGAGCAGCTGTGGGGGGCTCCACATATGTTCAGCCTGTGCCCAGTAAACCTGAACACAGCACACTGAGCCGCAGCCACACATCGTCCACACACAGCATCCGGGTGATAGAAAAAGGAAATGAACGAGCGCTGGAATCTGGACAATGCTACAGCTCCTTTTCTGTGTGATAACCTCTTATGACCATAGTCTATCTGACAGATGCTACACCTGAACAAAAAACTGCAGCTGAAGCGCTCTTAGGAAACAGAGGGAGCCGAGAGGGAAACAGGGGCAGTGCATCTTTGTGAGATCAGAGTGTCCAGGTAAAAAAGAAGCGGCTCCAAACAGAGGAACGAGGCTGGTTTCTGTAACAAAACCCAGACACCAGACTGACTAACTGATAGTGTATTATCTTTTAAACACAATTAGACAATTAGCCCTATGTAGGGGAAAGTGTGGATATTAGGACACAAACACATTGCATTTGTATTTGCGTTCCCTCTCAAGAATATTGTGTTAACCCACAAGTCATATTTTTTTATTTGCACTACATCCCCTTTATTTGTACAGCACAACTCATACACAAAATAATTCAAAGTGCTTTACAGAATAAAAAAGACATTAAAATAACAATACAACAAATAAAACATTAAAAATCATCATAAAATTATCACTAAAAGAGTAGAGTGCAGAATAAAAAAACTTTCAGTCTCAGCAGCTAAACAGAAATATTTGGAGCCTGGATTTAAACATCGTCAAAGTCGAGGCCCGTGTCACATCTTCAGACTGTTCCAGGTTTTAACTGGAAAAAAACTGAACACTGATTCCCCATGTTTAGACCTGGTTTAGACCTGGTTTAGACCTGGTTTAGTCCTGGTTTAGACCTGGTTTAGACCTGGTTTAGTCCTGGTTTAGACCTGGTTTAGTCCTGGTTTAGACCCCCCCCCCCCCAAACTTACCCCAAGTAAGTGTCTCCAAATACAGCTTTGCAAACCTTGTCCGCTACTTTTCAGACAGATTCCGATGCTGCGGCTCGAGTCCGGCTTCAATCCCTCCATTGTTGTTTTCTTGAAACATTTTTAAAATTTTGATACCATGTTTTGTGACTTATTGTGTCCCAGAAACTCACAACGCAGACTGGGTGGAGAGTTCAGCCACCTCCTACTTTTATTCATTATTGTTCAGCGCCACCTCCTGGTCAGAGCATATTCTGACACAGATGACAACACAACATTTATATGCCAATAATATTTAAAATGAAAATTGTTAAAATGCAGATTTCTGTTGTAATACAGCAACCTGTCGGGTCAGTAATAGAAATGATCAGGTCTGAAAATAAAGTGTGATCCATAAAAAAAATCTAGAACGTCTAGAATCAAAGACCAGCTGGTTACACTGAACTAAAACGAAGATGATGTAACAGATCATTGTCAGGCAGCTCATACATAAAAGCATAAAAGAAATAAAAGAAACGAGCTCAAACTATTTTTTATAATTCACTGTGTTGAGTATTGACAATAAGTATTAAAGTCATTTAAAATAAAACTGATATAGAATTGACACGATGATGATCCCTTGGCCCATAAAGTATCAAATACAGTTTATGGAAGTTTTTACTGATTCCAATTGACCAGCGGCGTGATCTGCCAAGAGCAAAATGATACGTCTAACTATTTCACATAATTAAACTAAAGTAGACTGAACGAAAGTTAATGATAAATAACTAATTAGGCTAAATAAACCTTACCAGACTTTGACATGAGGGGAAATGTAAACCAGGAAAGGAACTATTTTCAGTTGTTAATTTTCTTATATAAACACATCTGTTGTAAACCAGTTTTTATAATTAGAACATGGATGAACACAAAGGATTGTCAAGAAGTAAACTGGAATTATAAAACCATATAATGCAAATCTTTTCCATATACGCACTGTCAAATAATATTCATGTGCAGAGGAAACTCCTTTTGCTCTGACTTGTACTCCTGAGTTTTTCTATATCTCGTCTCAGTGCAGTTAAAGGTTCTGCATTGCACAAAACTGATTATTTTAGCCACGTTAAATATTACCTCCTCAAAACCACATCTGGAGCTGTTTTTTGTTTCATTCACACATGTTTGAGTGACACTTTATTATGTCTGTTACATGTGGAGATGTGGAGGGGACGATTCCAGCGCTTCCAGTGAAGGTGTCTGGAGTTTAAAAACACAGTGGAGCACTTCCTGTGTTACCACGTGACATCACAAGGTGGAGCAGACAGTTTTATGTCTCAGAGAAAAGCTCAACTTAAATATGCAGAGAAACAAAGCACAACTCCAGGTCTGTTTGTGAAGAGGAAACATTAGAACATAGATCAGAAAATAGTGTAATATTTTCCCTTTAATCGTGAGTAACTTTGCATGAAATGAATTAAAATCTGTGACATCGTGGGTTTATGGTGGATTCTCTTTCAACTGTATAATGTCATCTGTCTCCATTTGAAGATTGAAAAGTTCCTCGTGATCAGAGCAATAGGAGTTTTCCCTGTACATGATTATTATTTTACAGTGAGTATATGGAATAGATTTGCATTATCTAGTTTTATCATTCTTTATAAATTGTGTTTCTTTACAGTTCAGTTGTGTTCATCCATGTTATAATTACAAAAACTGGTTTACAACAGATGAAAATTGTCCCTTCCCTGGTTTGCATTTCCCTCATGTGGCCCCTCCCCAAACCACAAATACAAAGGTGCTTGGTTCATCTGCTCGAGTCTCAACCAGGAGAAGATGGATGGACGTCTGGTAAGGTTCATTTAGCCTAATTAGTTATTTATAATTAGTTGTTCAATAGTTTACTTTTTGTGTAATTATGTGAAATAATCCCAGTATTTATAGTTACAATGATTTGATTTGTGTGTATTGTTAAAATGAACCTGTAACTGAAGAATATGTTAGTTTTGGTTTGTGATTTCATGTTTGAGACTTTGCTCCATGTGTAAGAAGTGGTCGAGTGGGACAAAATCGAGCTTGTGCATCTCCAGCCTGTTACACATGGATTTGTTTGGGTGAATAAATGTCCCTTTAATTCAGGACAGAAGTCAGTGTTTTGTTCATAACATTTTTGGTATTGATCAATGAAATGATTGATTTATATGTGACACAGTAATTACTTAAATATTACACAGAGACATTAATAAATTACAAACAGGAGCATTTATTTAAACAATTCATAAAACTTTATTTTTCCTAAAGATATCTTTAAATGTAATAATTCTGGACTGTGGGCTTATTAAAATATGGGCTCTGAGTCGTGCAAATAGGTAAAGTCGACAGCAAAGAAAAGATAAAGATGTGAAAACTAAACCAAACTCTAAACTGATATAACACAAACCAATTAAAATATATAAAAAATAATCCTTAAATATAACTAAGGGAAACAGTAGGTGGCTCCTGAGTCAAATGAAAGTTGTGCACTAGAAAACAAAGACAGTATCAGTGCAAATCAAACAAGGTCAAGCATAATTTTAATCATCACATCATTGAAATACCTTAAAATAAACACAAAGCATCGACAAATTCCTCAAACTGGAGGTCTGCAGGTGACTGGGACATAGTGAATATGTGGAAGTTATGAACCACATTCATAACTGTTCTACTTATGTTGAATGGTCTTTACCTCATCTGTGGGTCAAAGTGGCCTATGTGCAAAGGTCACTCCCAGAGCTGGAGGCAGGTGACTCACACTTTGACCTAAATAAATATCAAACTGTTGCTTGAATTATTTTGACCTCGTCTTTTACTTCAGTCGACACACAGGTCAGTGCTTCAAACTCTGTAGTTTGGCTGCACTCTGCTCAGAGCAGTGAGGACGAATGAAAGGCCCGGGTTTCTCATTCTCTGTCATTGAACCCCCCCCCCTCACAACTTCCTGTTTCTTGGTTTACTGTTTCGCATATAGTTGCTTTATTTAGAATTGGCTTAAAAAATAGGTATAGATTTATAATTTTGCTATTCACAGGCCTGTCAACTGGAAACATTATGTCCCAACAAGAAAGTGGGGGGTTGATGTGGCAACAACAAGTCCCTCAAGAAGTGCCACCTTAAAGGTGCAGAGGGGAGTGAACACCTGAATGATCCTGGGAGCTTTGTTGTTGGGGGCTTCATGCCCCTGGTGGGGTCACACATGGCAAAAAGATCCTAGGGGCAAAAGTCTTTCATGATGAGGGATAAATCAAAGTCAGCTACGTCACCTGGCGAGCTCCTGGTGGCCAGGCCAAACCCCACGGGGCCCAAAGAGCGACATCGGACCCTCCTCCATTGGACCCACCATCTGTGGAAGGATCCCTGAAAGGCCGGTGCAAAGAGATCTGGGTGGCAGTTGAAGGCAGGGGACTTGATAACCAGATCTCCTGACATGGAGACTGGCTCTGGGGCCATGGAATGTCAACTCTCTGGGAGGGAAGGAGCCTGAGTTTGTGTCGGAGGTTGAGCTTTACCAGCTAGAATTACTCAGCCTCACCTCCACACACAGCTTGGGCTCTAGAACCCAACTCCTTGAGAGGGGCTGGACTATCTATTTCTCTGGCCTTGCCTGCGGGGAGAGGTGGCGAGCTGGTTTGCGTTTGCTTATTATCCCACAGCTCAGTTGCCAGTGGAGATTTTGCGAATGGTGGAAGGACTACTTTGGGTACCCGGAAGCGGACTCGTCCATCACCCTGGCTGAAGTCACCAAGATGGTTGGCAAGCTCCTTGGTGGCAAGGCTCCAGGGGTGGACGAGATCAGTCCCAAGTACCTCTTGGCTGACATGTCTCTGCAATGTTGCATGGCGTTTGGCAATGGTAGCACTGGACTGCCGGATGGTGGTCCCTCTATTTAAGAGGGGGCACTGAAAACTGTGTTCCAGTTACAGTGGAATCAAACTCTTGATTTCCGGTAAGGTCTATTCCAGGGTCCTGGAGAGGAGATACCGACCGATAGTCGAACCTCAGATTCAGGAGGAGCAGTGTGGTTTTCGTCCCAGTTGCGTAACACTGGACGAGGTGTATACTCTCCATCAGGTACTCGAGGGTTCATGGGAGTTTGCCCAAACAGTCCACATGTGTTTTATGGATCTGGAGAAGGCATTTGACCGTGTCCCTCGTGGCGTCCTTTGAGGGGTGCTCCAGGAGTATAGGGGCTCTTTGCTAAAGGCTGTCTGGTCCCTATATGACGGGGTGCAAGAGCTGTGCTCGTGTTGCCGGCATTAAGTCACACCTGTTCCCAGTGCATGTTGGACTCCGGCAGTGCTGCTGCCTTTCTCACTAGTTCTGTGCATTATATTTATGGATAGAATTTTTGGGTGCAGCCAGCGACAGGAGGGGGTCTGGTTCGGGAACCACAGGATCTCATCTCTGCTGTTTGCAGATGATGTCCTGATGGCTCCTCCAAGTCCGAAGCCATAGTTCTCAACTGGAAAAGGCACTTTGCCCTCTCCGGGTGGGGGGTGAGTCCTTGCTTCATGTGGAGGAGTTCAAGTATCTCGAGGTCTTGTTCATGAGTGAGGGAAGGATGAAGCGTGAGATTGACAGGTGGATCAGCGTCTGCAGTGATGCGGTCGCTGTATCGTCTGTTGTGGTGAAGAAGGAGCTGAGTCGAAAGGCAAAGCTCTCGATTTGCCTCAATCTACTTTCCTACCCTCACATGGCCATGAAGTTTGGGTAATGACTGAAAGGACAAGATCATGGATACAAGCAACCGAAATTCCCCCGCAGAGTGGCTGGGCACTCCCTTAGAGACAGGGTGAGGAGCTTGGTCACATGGGAGGAGCTCGGAGTAGAGCCGCTGCTCCTCCACTTCGAGAGGAGCAGCTGAGGCTCGGGCATCTGTCAGGATGCCTCCTGGACGCCTCCCTAGGGAGGTGTTCCAGGCATGTCCCACCGGGAGGAGGCCCCGGGGAAGACCCAGGACACGCTGGAGGGACTATGTCTCTCAGCACGTCTCTGGAGGACGTGTCTGGGGTGAGGGAAGTCTGGGAGTCCCTGCTTAGACTGCTGCTCCCACGACCGGCCCCGGATAAGCTGAAGGAAATGTATGAATGGAAGTCCATGACAAATCCTACATCAAACAGGAATAAAAGACCAGCACGGGGCAGCCGTGTTTATTATATGGATAAAATGTAAAAAAAAAAAAAGAATTAGGACCAATCACTAAGAGAAAGTCACTGTTACTCCACTCGAACTAACTCAGAGGAGCTGTGGATTCTTGAGTAAACCCTGTTCTAGTGGTATATTTAATGATTAGTATAATTTAGAAAACTTTTCTTTAAGTTTACAATTTATTTTTATAACAGATTCAGCCCTTTGGAAATATGTTTCTTCACATGGTCCTAATCTTACTGCTGTGTTCAGGTGAGTTCAGATTGTTTTAATATTGTTATATGTTAAATGTAAGAACAAAGTGGAGCCTCTTCACCTCACAATAATTTAGATTTATACTGTAAGAATAAACATGAATGATACATGGTGAACACCTGTGTGTACTCTGCATTTTTCTGTTACTGTCATTTTAACCCTGAGCATGTTTTACAGGAGCTGACTGTTGTGATAAAACAAATGTGTGTCTCCATTAAAACTCCAAGTCCAATGGAGGCTCTGAGTGGCTCCTGTTTGTGGATCCCATGCACCTATAAAGTTTTACCTACTACATACGACATAAATACTACAGACCTGTCACTGGGATTTGGTTTAAAGATTATCATGATTGTGGCACAGATTCATCGTACACGTTTTCAGTCAGTGGAGACTCCAGTAAGTCTTATCCCATGAATTTCACTGGGAACCTGAAAAACAAAAACTGCACCACAATGTTTTATGATTTAAACCAAACCCATAATGGCACCTATTTCTTTGGAGTAGACAACAGTTGTTTTCAGGCCACAGATGTTCATAACTACCTACACATAACAGTCAGAGGTAAGACACATTCCTATCCATTATTTTATTGTATTATAAGGCAGGAAGTAATAATAATGCCTGTCACTTGTAATGTGCTTTACAGGCTTGTCAAAGCGCTGCACTATAGTCATTATTCTTTCACTACTATTGTAGCCACAGCCAGCCTGGGGCAGACTGACGGAAGCAGTTTGCGCCATCAGCCCCTCCGACCACCACCACCATTCGCACACACACCACTTTCATACTAGGCAATGTGGGTGAAGTGTCTTGCCTAAGGACACAACGACAGAACTTGGTCCGAGCTGGGCTTGATCCTCCGACCTTCGGGTTGGGAGACCAACGCTCTGTTTTTGACAATAGCATTTCATATTATTTGTGAGAAAGGGCTGACAAAAATCATGAGATTTCAGCAAAACCATGATAAACAGCTGAAAACTGTTACATATTAAAGCAGCCAAACATTTTCCCTCATCTTCATTTTCTCAGTGTCAAAGCAATTTCAGTTTTAAATCTCTCAACTTCACAGCTCCTTAGTTCTTTTTGTGTAGCTTTTTTTTTCCATTTAGAATATAATGATTTTGCACCTGATTATTGTCATTACTCATTCATAAGGTTTGAATGTCAGAAATCATTTCACTAATAACAAAAGCTGAAGTTTAATCTGTCACTGGACAAATCGTTGTAGAAGTGAAGACGTTTTGCTGCTCATCCAGGCCGTTTCTGTAGTTCTGGTCAGACCCTATTCAACCTGTAATGGCTATTGTTCTTTTTGTCTTCTTTGTGTTTCAATCATAGATCTGTGAAAGATTATGTCTCAGGCCCTCAATCCTGGGTCCAGAGGAGGCCCCGTTGCTCCTTTGAAGATAATGAAGTTCAGATCTGAGCCAGAGAAAAGAAATGGTTAGAGAGGGGAGTTGATAAGCTATTTTTGTCAGAAAGACAATCCTCCCTCACAGATCTATGATTTCATCCTCCCAAAGCAAACAAGAAGAAACAAAGAGAACAATAAGAGGGGCCTTACAGGTTGAATAGGGTCATTAGAGCTGAAACTGGAGGCAATAGATGTTCACAGTTTCAGTGTGGTTAGCTCCTCCTTCAGACAGATATAAGGCCGTGTCCAGCAGCATCTGACCAGAACTGAAGAAGAGACTTGGATGAGCAGAAAAACGTCTTCACTCCTACAACTTTTTGTCCAGTTGACAGATTTAAACTTTTGCTATGGATCAGACCTGGACGACTGAGGGATTACACGGGCATTTTCACTAATGATCTCCACGGCCATCTGACGAGCAGCAGTCAGTCTTTTTTTTTTTTTTTCAGTTTGTTGTTTCTCTTCTCAGACTCTCCCTGGAGCCCCACAATAGAAGTCTCTGGTAAACAGACAGAGACAGAGGTGGTGACTATAACCTGCTCAGCTGTCACTCCCTGTCCACACGCCCCTCCTCAGCTCACATGGGACCTCCACCAAGGCACTGCCCACATCACAGAGACCAACGCAGACGGGACATTTACCACTAAAATCACCCAGAGTGTGACTTTAGCCCCCTCTCACGATGGACGTCAGATAAAATGCTCTGCTGCGTATCGTGTCAATGGAAAGATGAAGATGGCTGCAAATACAATCAAGCTCAATGTGACATGTAAGTCTAACACACACTGGCAAATTGTGTACTCAAGTAAAAGTACTTCATATTAGATAAAGGAAGTAATAAAGTTACCTCAAAGAGTCATTACATTTGAGAAAAACATGTTGAATAATCAGTTTACTGTTACAGAGGTGAGCGATGTAGCAATAAAATGATGTCGTAGTAAAGACTGAATTAAAACTACCTCATTTTTCTTGTTATTTTTCACTTCTTAAGATTCAATTGTGACTAAATAATCTTGACATTCACACCCACAAAGTGCAGAGTGAATAAATACAGTGTTGATCGTTTGAGTGTGACGACAGTATTTAACAGTGATCCTCAAACTGAACCACTGATCTTATTAAAATACAGGTTTTATTAGATTAGATTAGATTTATTTATTGTCATTGTCAGATAAAACAAACAAATACAGTTTAACATCTCCTAGATCAAGCAGTAATATGTACCAGAGATTAGATGTGTAACATTTCAGTCTATTGCTTCACACCTTAAACAGTCTGAAACAGAAGGAAGAGCAGTGAATAGAGTCCAGGGTGAGAGTGGATCCTGTAGATGTGTTATGCACTTTTTAACAACGACCCCCCTGCCCTGTGTGTCTCAGATGGTCCTAAAAACACCTCAGTGGAGGTCAGTCCGTCCGGTTCACTGTCAGCAGGTCAGTCAGTGACGCTGAGCTGCTCCAGCAGAGCCAAGCCTCCTGTCCACCACTTCACCTGGTTCAGACACAGCTCACAGGGACCAGCCAAAGTCGGCCAGGGACACACGTACAGCTTCAACTTCACTGAAGAGGGACAGTACTATTGTGTGGCCTCAAATACACTTGGAAATGAATCATCTCCAGACATTACACTGAGTATAACAGGTATGTCACCCTAAAGTGCAATATTCTCTGAAGCTTTATTACCCAGTGCTAGTGTTTGACATCCAGATATTTATGACCAGAGCTGTAGTTCCAGGTGCAGATGGTAAGTTGGTGGACAGTAGATCTGCAGTTCTGTGTCGTTTAGTCAATTAATTATTTGATGTCGTCTTTAGTCGAAATTTGTTTTCTTCACCTAATTATTTTATTAGGATTTATTTGCACGACAGCAGAAAGTGAAGGGTCTGGAGTGAGCTTGCTATGTTTTGGGAGTGAATCATGAGTTTAATCTACGTAAAAATATATATATTTATAGTGCTAGTTTTTTTTCCATTAAATACATTCTCAGATCATTGATACTAAAAAGTTGAAAGCGTCTTTGCCCCGGCTCTTTTTAGTCGATTAACACATCGCCAGGACATGTTCTTATTCGACCACGAGTTTGTTTAGTGGACCACAGCCCTAGTGAACAGTAATATACTTATGTTCTAAATCTGACAGTTTAAACTCTGCCGTTTTGCTCAGGTGAAGCAGCTGATGTTACAAAATGGCTTCCCGCGGTCATCGTTCTCCTCATCACATCGATTATTCTCATTGTCCTGGTTTGGTTCGTGTCACATTTGAACATAATTTAACAATGTTTTGAGTTTTTGTCACAGTCATATCTGTATTTACAGGTATTTTAAATTTAGACGTCCACATTTGCAGCCAGCGCAGGTAAGAAAACAATGACTTTTGTATGTTTATCTGGCAACAATAAAGGAAAGTTTGCACCTACTTGTCGTCAGATGCTATTACATGTTTGATATGTTCCACAGTAAAGCATTAAATATACAGTTCATGCTTTATTACTGTGAGCGGGGGCAGCTAGCTCTCCACAGATCTGACCCAGTTGGCCTTGTGGTTCTTGTCTCCATGGAGATAGACAAGTTTAATGCCGTACTGTGGAACATCCATGTAAGCAAGCACTTAGAAGAAGAAGAAGAACCTTTAACTTACCCATAATCATCAGATTCTTTTTCTATTGCTTCTCAAGCCGATGAGTGACATGAATGAGCTCCTTGGTTTACGTTGCCAGATTCTACGTCTAAAATCACCTTGTGCGTCCCGTCAAATGACTTGTGCTCCATTTCCAAAGGTCCAAACCCTTGAAGAGGTTACACCACAGGAGCCAGCCCAAAGTGAAGATAGTCTCCACTACGGAGCCGTGACATTCAACTCAAAGAAGCCTCATGCCGTCATCAGCAGCTCACAGGAGGACACCGTGTACTCACAAGTCAAAAGGTCCAGCACTAACATCAGAGCGGCTGCAGAAACGGCCGATATATATGCACAAGTTCGGAAGACATAACTCAAAATTCTGTTCTTTACCTGCACGGAACTTCTAATGTGCTTTGAAAAGTTTGTAGTTTGGTTTTACTTCTTCTTAAACATACACTATGTAACTTTTCTGGTGGGTTGGTGCGCCCAGCTTGTCTTCATGTTGCTAAAAACACCACCTTGAAAAACTGTTAGCTTAGCCTGGTGGCATCAGCTTTCTCCATGGACATAGACATAACTTTAATGCCATACAGCGGAACATTACAGGCAAAGCAATAACATCTCCCACAAGAAAAGTTACGTGCACCTTTATGATGAGTTAAAAGGCCGATGTGTGTGTGGAAAAGAACTAAAGGCCAAATACAAAGGCTGTAAAGACTAAAGATTTTAAAGAACCATAAACTGTGTAAAGATATATACAGTCTCTATGTGTGAAGTGTGGGCTGTACATGTCACTAAACAATGTCAACATATAATGGAAGCACTGATCCTCTTCATGTCACTGGCGACACTTTACAAACTACAGCATGAGTCCCTTTGACTTTTCCCCGAGACCTGAAACATTCAATGTGCCAAATTTCCCAGGCCGTGTCCGAATGTCCACACTATTCCCTTGTTAGGGCATTATTTAGGGATCACGCCATTTTTAGTGGTTTCCGAATGTCCAGTTGGTGAAAAAGTAGGTCACTCAACATTTCCCACAATGCACCTTGAAAAGTACAGGGCATCACTGGTCACTAGACCCGTCGATATAGACCATGATGCACTGCGACAGTTAGAAAAAACAACAGAGCGGCAACAGACCTTTAACTGGACACAACACGACTGAAAGGAGCAGATAGAAGTGCTGCTGATCCTGATTATCAATGAAACACTCTAAATAAACCATTATGATGCAAGTTGCTTGCGTAAGCCGCTAACCTTAGCTGGAGTTGTTAAAAGAGCGACCATTTCCAAATTTCAGAACTGATGACGCTCAGAGACCACTAGGTTATAACTAAGGACACCGTGACTTCAGTCATGCTTCAACAAGCAGAAGTGAGGCGAAAACGAGATTATTTCGATATAATTCAAAACTATTTAATTATACTTTTGACACTCAATGATTTTAGATTTTATTGGACATGCACTGCTTGCCTGAACTGCCCTGACCACACGCCACTGGTTTGTAAACTTCTGCTTTCAGCTGTATGTGTGTCTGTGCTTCATACTGATTATTTCAGTAAAGTACTGTTTCATGTAAGGTTAACTCAAAATTGTAAACTTTGTGTACGTCTTTGCTCTGTGTGTAGGCAGGGTGATACGCCCTTTGGAATGACCTCTGGTCTTCATAGACCAAGCAACTAAAAACACGCCACTGTTGCTGCATCTAACCAGACACTGTGAAAGGCTGTGGTTTCACCCGACACCTCACCTGGAAAATGTGAAGCTACAGATAAAATGCACAAATATCTGAATATAGTATGTCTGATGAAGAAAGGAAAAGAGAAGATATTTCCAGATCACCAGCCACACAACCACAGGGGGTGTGGTTATGTTTAACTGACACCACTTTCAGAAAAAAAAAAAAAAAAAAAGTTACTTCTGGCTGAGATTTTTGTGTTGTTGTTTGTTTGTTTCATGTGAATAGGCTCAATAATATGAGATATTATGCATAAATCTGAATTTTGAAATGTCCTTCCTATAAACCGTAATTGAACTCCAGGAATTCTTGAATTACGTGAACATTCTTTTAGTCAAATTAAAGAGAGCCCAGTATCAGTGTTCACTCCATCATTTGAATGCCAGAGTCCGGTGGCTGTGCCCATCTCCGGATCTGTTTCCTGTCTAAATCTCTTCATTTGTCTAATCTGGCACCAAAGCCGTGACTGCAGACGGCTCACTCAGAACATGCACTTCTATGGTGTTTTTTTATATAAACACACCTCAGTGGACCAGCAAATGGCACAGCAAATTAAAAGTGCAAAAAAAAACTAAACTTGTGACCCCAGTGCACTAAATCACATGAAAAGGTGGGGAAGACCTCACCAACGTGCCTAGACCAACCACCAGGAGGCTGAACATCTTCGCCTGTTGATGGTCCTGCAATGCATGCTGGTTGTGCTGGGTGGTTAGTTGATGTAGAGGTGACCTGGTTGAACTGGTGCTGTTGGGTAAGGTGCGCTCCATGACAGGGGCCCACAATCTGCAGGAATCAGGAAGCAATCTCCTACCACTATGAGTTTTAGGTATAGAGAAAGGACCAAGTGGTGCTCTACATGGAGTCCTTTGTACCACGCTCCCTGGGTAGGCTCGCCATCCATATCTCAGTGGGAAGTTCAGAATCCAGAACCTTCTCCCACTTTCCCTTGGGGGGAACCTTTAATGACAACCAGGAACTATACAACTGTTTAAAGACATTTATTAATTTTACTTTACAATTTTCTCAAATATTTAGTTGTAATTTTGACCTGTGCATACTTCTGTAGCGGATCTACCCAGGGTTTGACTCCCACAGACCAACAGCAGCACAGAACAGCTCCACTAATGGAAATATACTATTGTGTCGTACTGCAGGCTGATCGGACCAAATGATGCGGGACTCGGGGAAAGGTTTACAGTGTTTTTTTTTACGGTTTGTGAATAATAAAACAACAGTGGAGGTGGATTCAATTCAATTCAATTCAATTATTTTTGTAGAGCCCAAAATTACGACAGCAGTCGCCTCTTAGGGCTGAACATGAGAGTTGATTAACCAACAGAATTAGAAAATCAACAGTGAAACAGAAACAGACAAGCAAATTAGAAACAGACAAGCAAATTGTTCCAGAACATCCCCTGTCCTTAGACCCTCCTTCTCGGCAAGGAAAAACTCCAAAAACTCATTGGGAAAAGGAGAAACCTCGAGGAGAAACCACAGTGAAGGAGAGATCCACTCCCATGGACGGACAGGCTTTAGATGTGTCCAGGACTAAGGCGCATCCAGGTGGATCAAGCGGTGAGCAGGTGGTGTGGAGGAGCAGCAGAGGGTTGAGCGCGAAGCCAGGGTCCGGGAGCGAGGAGTGTGGGCACGGGAACAGGGCGAGCAGAACCAGGACAAGGAGCAGGGTGCGAGGCAGGGTCCAGTGACGAGGTGAGCAGAGACAAACGAGACACACTGTACCAGGGTGAGGGAGCAGGGTTGGAGCGAAGCCGGGAGCGCGGGTGAAGGAGTATTCCAGAGAGCAGGATCTGGTGAGTAGCAAAAATACTGACATGAGCAGAGTGCAGCGAGCAAAAAGTACAAAAGGTAAGAAGAAAGGTAGTCACGTTGACATGCGGACGATCTGTCACCGAGTGTCTGGCTCTGGGTCCTCTTATCCCACGGCAGGTTGCGTTGATTGCGCTGATGAGACCCAGGTGCGCATGGGAGGAACCAGGCGCTCCGCCCAGGTCTGGCTCCGACAGGCAGGGGCAAGACGGGAGCAAAACAGAGATCAGGAACCACACGGATCGTGACACCATTGCAGTTAAATGTTAATATTTTACCATTTGTAAAGAACCTTTTTCCTACCTTGCAATTAACCCCCAAAAAAGTAAAGGCACAGCAGCAGACAGTGCAGCAGCAGCAGCAGCCATATAGAGGCTGCCTTAAATAGTCTAACTGGGGAGATGAATGGTCCCAAAGGGATGCTTTCCAGGTAGAAGGTTGAAAATAGAGGTCTATGGCACTTTTACAGTCACATTCATTACCACTATGATCTAAACCAGGAGGAACACTCAATTTCCATCTGCTTGTTTAAAGTCAGATTATACCACAGAATTCAGATGTGCCCATGCCAAAAAGTGGGTGGCATCCCGTCCACCACCGGAAAAGTTACATACTGCACCTTTATTTCGGTTAATGTCGTCTTGTGTCTTCCAAATTAAGACTTTGCATATGAAAATACTGTTCTTTTAAGGCTGTGACAAAATCAGAGGACACAGGGCAATCTGCGGACACCAGGTTATCTATTATATTGGTGAGTGACAAACTTTTATCTATTCATTTGCCAGTGGTAAGTTATTGTCAATACCAATATGCACCTTTATTTTTTTTTAAACATGCTGTTAGTGGTGGGTAATACTGAAATGGTCAATGGTCAGAACCTTTCTACCTTCCAGGCACTCAGAGTGTAGTATTCACAGTTTACTTTTACAATGATGTTTTATGTTGAGAGCAGGAACCGTTAACCTTCGGATTAGAGGACGAGCACTCCACCACTTGAGCTACTCCTGTCCCAACAAAAAGAAGACAAAACTATTATTCTGATAAAATGTTACAGTCCATCAGAAATGTGCTAAAACATACTTATACTGCAAAGCTTGTTTCATCCAATTTTTAATCAGCTCTAGTCGGTGTGTATTTATTTTATATAATTAAAATGTTGCTTATCTAAAACTTTACTTGTACACTGATGTTTTCAATACTGAACTTCATGTGTTGCTAAAACCTTTGAGAGTTAATATTAAATGTACCCAGCTCTAAAACACTGTCATGTTGCAGGTCCAAAAATGGTATGTTTCTTCCTTCTGCTGCTTCTTTTCGGTAAGATCCTTGTCCTTTGTTACGTTTCTCATGTTTTGGCCAGTTCTAGAAAGCTGTAGATTAGGAGTCCCCCAACTTTTTTGTACCAGGAACCGGAAAAATTTAGGTTTCATTTTCACGGGACCGGCCATCTACGCATGGCAGATAAATATGGCAAAAAATAAGTTAAGTGCATAAAAAAATACAACTCACCATACCGCTGAATCAGTGGGAGCCCTGTGCTCGTTTCTTCTTTCTAGTTCAGGTTTTTTTGTTTTGTTTTTTTTCCCAAAAACTCTAAAGGTCCATCTTTTAATCCAGGTGCTTAGTCTCCATGTGCCAAAGCAGTTTGGAAAGTTTCATTGTCTCGTTCGCTTTTCCCGCATATATCGCGGAGCGGACTCGGCGTGTGAGAGACAAACCCATACTTTAAGTTGGACTCCTGGTGTTGTCTGTTAAATTTTGCTGTCTTTTCTTGGAGGTCGTAGGCTCCTCTTCTGGCTCCTCTGTTTGGCCTTTTTCTCTTTGCGGAAAAGCTCTCCAAAGTCTCGTTTTTGGCTCATTTTCACGAAATTGTGGCTATACTTTTGGGCGACGTGTCTGAAGCGTTATACGTGATATGTGAGGAGTATATCTATCACAGATATATTAACTCGCCGCTACATCACATGGATTTCTGTGGAGATTTCCTATCAGGGTTTTCATTATAGATCTACAGACGAGCTTATTAGTGCGTCATGAGGGACAGGTGAAAGTTACATCGGAGAAAACGCGGTCGCTGATAAATTATTTACTGCTTTTGTGCGGCCGGGAGCGAATGCGTAACGGACCGGTACCGGTCCCCGGTCCGGTGGGTGGGGACCACTGATGTAGATCACTTCCATCAGTCCTCATGACAGCTGTGTTTATGATGAATTACTGTCTATGCATCATAAATGAAAACATTTTGAAAATATGTTCAGACCAGGTCTCCACTCAGCTGTACCCCATGAGAAAGTACTTCTATATCGACATTAAGAAAACATGGCACGACGCAGAAACTTACTGCAGAGAAAACCACGACGAACTCGCCATTTTCCACAGCATGGAGGACATCCAGCTGCTGTCCAAACCCCAACCCTTCAGCAGTGTGTACGCTTGGATCGGCCTGTCAGACGATACGACAGGCTGGAGAACACACATGGGGAATGCCAATAACTCATGGATCTGGTCGGCAACAGGGAAACCAAGTACAACGGGCTACGGAAACTTTGATCCGGGGGAACCCAACAACTTTGCTGCAGCTGAACTGTGTGTTATGATGACACACGATTGGCCAATGGCGCGCGATGTCAACTGTGGTGATACTTGGAGCCATCTCTGCTTCACCGGTGAGTAAACTCATCATTTTGAGTCATTTTATAAAACCATGCACTTACTTTGACATAGGACTAGGTGACATGACAAGGAAACAAAGTGAACCAAGTAAAGTCCGGATGCCATTTTTATGCCGTTTTAGTGACAGTGTCATGTCAGTGCTTCTCTGTACAATGCAAGTTTATGCCCACTCCGTTAATGCTTATAACTACAGTTACATAAATCATAACTTAAAGGATTAATAGCCTAACTCCCAACCCCTTAATCAAGTTGTTTCTAAGTGAGGCACGATCGTCCACCGAGGGCAGAGTTTGTAAGATCCTGAATTAAAAAGAAGAGAGACGTGAAGAACTATTTTATTTTAGCCATATATTAGAATTATTAAAACTTTTAAAATAAAATCATTTTAATAAAGTTAAACAAGACAACTAAATTTAGGAAAATATATTATAACATTTTAAGTTAATGTAGCATCCAGCAGGTTACAGGGTACCAGAATAAACTGGAGAGAGGCTGTTCATAAGTTTAGCTAATTTATTTAACACATATGGCACCTATAAACGTTAAGAAAAGTGTCCAGTGCTTAAGTACACACAAATCAATATAATTACTACACACACAGCAGACCAAATCAACATTAAAGTAGCGTGGCACTTCCCTTCACTACACCATATTGCACCATTGCCCGAATTTTACTAAAGCTGTATAAAATGCCAATGTGCAGCACTGATATTAAAGACCCATGTACACTTAATAAAACAAAATAGTGGGATAAAAAACAGTGACAGGTATAAAACTGCTCAAGTTCCTATAAAACACACACTTCGTTAGGATAAATTCATCCCAGTTGAATATCATCAAATAAATCAACAAAACCTTTGCCAAAGGTGGAGTTCAATTGTTTGTACTCGTCTTCCTTTAACTTAACACCCATGGCTAAATTTAGAGAAATCAATTAATATTTTACATAAACACACAGTAGTAATAGTAACTGCAGTAGAAGTACATACAACCTCACATCCAGTGTGTAGTGATACTTTTATCCGCGTGGTGGATGGCTGGAGGTGGTTTGATAACGAGCCAATGGAATGAATGTGCAAACTGCAGTTATTACGCTGTGAGCGAGCGCATTTCACGACTTTCATTTTAGACATGCAACAATGAAAAGATTGCTCAATGTGCAAGGTAGAAAGATCACTTACACAAGCTCTATTTTAATGTCGGTGCGCTGCAGAAAACGCGTCGTCGTTTTTTGACCGAAGCAAGTAGTAAAAGGGGCGTGTCCTTACGCACAGCGCTATGAGCCTTCACCTCCGAACGGTCACGCCCACTCCTGCTACAATTCCACCCGTTACATTAAAAAGGCAGAACATTTTATTTTATTACAAAGACAAGCTAAAAGTTGAATTTCTAATTAACATCGGCCTTGGAGTAAAAAACCCAAAAACGTTTAAAATAACCAAAAACAAAATAAGCTAGCTGAGGCAACCAGTGGTGCCCAGACCATCGAGGGTCAGTGCTACCGCTCGCCTCAGTGGACACAGCAACATGAAAAGTGCACGAAACTAAAGTCGTGATCCCAGTCACTAAATCACATGTGAAGGTGGAGGAAACAGAGTGCCATATGGGAACAGGTGGCTTAAATAGTCCCTAACTAGAAGGGCGGGGTCAAGGGTGGAGCCCACAGGGGTGCGTTCAAGGACAGCAGGGGAAGCAGACAACCCCACTGCAGTCGCCTGAACCATAAAATACATGTTATGAAGTGTTTATTAAGGCTAACTGATGTGAAGTTAGCACAATCTCAGGGTACTGGATTTGCGGTAGCTGTTCCTTGTGGGAGTCTGACCCCTTCTGTGTGGACGACCTTCCCTCTCTTTCACTATCCAACTACACTTCTCAAGCTCAAATGACGTTCCAGTGTCTGTGCTGTAGATTCTGGTGGTGTGGATCAGCGAGTCGAAGTCCTGCTCACTCTCAATGCACAACTTGATTTTGTCCATGTAGAGGAGGTGACTGATGGTGGCTCCATGTCTCGTTGATGATTTGGCTGAGGTGGTTCAGACTTATACAGAACAGCACTGGGGACATTGCCATTGGCCTTAAGGGTGATTTTCCATAACCTCATCATATTTGCAATTAAGGCTCTTAGAATCCTGTTGATGTCGTACAACTCCAAGCATTCAGTGATCCATATGTGTGATGGATCAATGTCTGGTCTTGGTGGGTCTGCTTTGCTGTTGTTAACCTGTCACTGAGCGCACACTTTTGCAGATTGTGTTGCAAACTGATAGTTTATTCAGGTCATTTGCCTCGTTCACCATAATACGATATGTTGGAACGTTCACAAACAGACTTAATGATGTCTGCACTGTTTAATTGTTTTAGATACTGGATCAGGAGTCACCTACACGTATGTTTCCACCCTGCGGACATGGTCTGCTGCTCGAGCCTACTGTCGTCAGCACCACACAGACCTGGTAATGATTGAGGACTCTGCAACAAATACCAAAGTCCTGAACTCCAAACCCTCTGTAAACATCTGGATAGGACTGACCCGACAGGCCTGGGTATGGGTAGATGGATCCCTTCTCAATTATAACAACTGGAAGGCAGGAAAACCAACTAACGGAGGCATCCAGTACTGTGTCGCGGAGGAGGATGGGATGCATCAGTGGGTTCCGGCCGGCTGTGCAAATCTCAACCCCTTCATCTGCCGCGAAGGTAACTTCTATTGACAAGTGGAGAACTGGTTTTGAGGTGGGCTGCAGCCTGATACAACATCTTGAGGTTAAAGAATAAATGTTATGCTTTTGTCAGGTATTTAGAACAATACTCTGTCCTCGACCTCAGTGGTGGACTGGTAACTGGGAGACTCAGGAGTCTATATGGGCTGGTGTTGGGGCTTGTTTGATGCCAGACGGGAGAAATGCCAGGAGCACATGGCCGAAGGAGTGGCAGCAGCTGCACTGTCCAGACAGCCATGCGCCCTCTCGCGTCTCTCACATCTGGCACAGACCGATTGTGGTAAATTTCCTCCAGCACATACTATTATGTAAAGGCACTGGTAACTTCCTGTGGCTCTTTCAGAATAAAACCATCTGCACTGACAAACTGCAGAATGTGTCTTGTTGTAAAAGGCTTTTAAAATGACAACATAATAAATGCACAAAACACAAATTTGCTGTCCCGCTTAGAGCAACTGGATCCAGCTGAATTTTAGGCCGACATTAACTATTGAAATTAGCACTTTACTTGAAATAAATCATACAATGTAAACGAATAGTATAGGCCAATGGTTTGATACATAGTTTTAAGTACAGGCCATGATGAAGTCTCACCAACTTAATGTAATAAGCCCATTATTGCTGTAAAAAAAAAAAAAACAAAAACAAAAAAAACAAAAAAACAGCAGCATGCACAGAATACAGGATAGAATTTAAAATTTAGAATTAGAATGTTTTTTTGTTTTTTTTTTTTAATTATTATTATTATTATTGAATCTTTTTCCCCCCCTCCAGACCCCCTACATGTTTGCTTTTATTTTATTTTTATTTTTTTTATTTTGTTATTTATTTTTTTAAAAACAACCATGCCAAAAAAGAGGGCTGGCGGACAGATGATGGTCTAGTATTTCTTGTTTATTTGAGAGTTAAATTCAGTCATGTAGATAACTATTCAAAACAATGGGCCTATTCATTTATGTTTTAAAGGTTTGTGACTTTACTTTAACGATGCCAAAGTTTTTCGTAAGGCCTTAAGTACACGTTTGTTTAGAAGACTTGTCATGAACGAGACCCAATACAATAACTTAGATGGATTTTTCTCATCTTTTTTTTCTTATTTTGATATATATTGGTAAAAACTACCATCATCTGTTGTTTTACAAAGATTCTAGACGGTCACTACATGTTTTGTGTTGGGTTAGAGTCAATACACCAAGTTACCTGTGTGAATTTTACCATAACAGAACATAACTTCCAGAGGAGTTCTTGAGAAATAAAGCTTTTTCTTCAAAATGTTGTACTGTTTCTCTCTCTCTGTGTGTTTGCCATTAACATTTTATTATTTCAACAGTGTACACCCTGATGAACACTGTCAGAGTGAACTTTCGGAGCAGAGCAAGCCTGACGGATCCAGCTCTCCACACTCAGATCCTGCAGAAGGTGAAGTGCTTCAAAGTAAAAGTCTGTTTCTCTGATAGTTTTTAATCCTGGTCTTATTTTGTAGCTGGTGGAAATGTTCAGAGCTCACGGCTACGTCTCCAAACTGAGATGGCGCATCGACCCTTGGATCCTGAAATAAAGATACCAAAAGGCTGTTCTCATTGGAAGAACCAGCTTTATACCTTTTAACTGATAAAACGGGCAATAGTTTGAGGTGTGAGGAGTAGTGTTTTGTGTAGATGTTTTGTGCGTCAGTAATGCACGAGAGGTTAACAAAGGGCTGGGTGAGTATTTTGGTGAAATTGTCATCTTATGATTCAGTAATGCTCCACTCTCTATTTATACTCAAATGCAGACACTTTTTCCACCCACGTCTCCCTCACTCAGAGCCTCGCAGTTCAACACATGTAGTATTTCACTATAACAGAAGTAGATCATCATTTTCACCCCAATCTACAAGTGGTTTCATTGCTCTTTTCCTTTGCATTTTGAGGCTGTCTTAAGAGTTTGCTTTAAGTTGTTACTCGTGATGGGACTTTTGGCTCCTTTGTGGGATCTGGATCTTTTGGATTCAAAGAGCCGTTCAAAAGATTGGCTTTTTTACTTTTTAGAAACAAATGACCAAGGCTAAGATTTGTTTAAAATGGTTCAAAGTGAGAGGGAGTGTGTTTTTACCCTCTGAAATGATGAAAACTGAAATAAAATGTTGCACTACAATAATAACTTAAAAAACCCTAACTGTTAAGATGTCAAATATGTTTTTTGTGCACAAATCTCTCACTCATGTCATCTGCTCTGCTTCTGTACTTATTTTTGTGTTGGTTCAGCATTAATCTGTATAAAAATGCTGTTAGAAAAGAAATAAAAAGATTTGGTTCTTTTAAAAAATGACATCCGGATCTGTTCATGTTCAGGAACAATTCAAAAGAACCAACAAACATCACGTCACTAGTCGTTATTGGTCTTGAGTGAAATTAGTGCCTTTTTCTCTCTCACAATGACATTAAGTCGTTGTAAAGGTTTTAATCGGGTGTTGGTAGATGATGCTGAAGACGCTGATGGATCTCAGGGACCAGCCTCATCCTGGGGCCCAGAGTCAGGACTAAACACTGGTACTTGGCATTTCAGTTTAATGAAGCTAAAATCTGGAACAGTTTGAGACAGACCTCTACTGACAACGTTCTAGACTCAAAACTATATTGTTTAACTCTGCATATGACTGACAGACTTTTATTCTGCACTCTTCTCTTAAAACTTTCAGTACATTTTTATGATGATTATTTGTTATAATTTGTTTGTATTGTGAATTTAATGTCTATCTTATTCTGTAAAGCACTTTGATTAACGAATTGTGCTATACAAATAGATGTGCTGTGCCTAAATGCTACTAAATTTTTCACTGTAGCGTTTCTGTTGAAGCCTAAATCCTGTTCATTTCATGGAGAATCTGAGAAAAGTTCTGGACATGAGCTGCGAGCCAAACTCTACTAGGAAAGACAAACACTGTGAAAAGCACTTTGTTTTCTGCACATATATATTATTTTAATGTTGTAAATAAGTTTGGTAGGACCCCCGGACATCATGATGGGAAGAATGCAGCAAATACAATGTGTTCTCTAGATTTTTAGGTAAGTTACTGTTTTCTGAATCAGATGAGGAGCTGTATCAGAAATCTTGTTTCCTCTTCTCAATGGTTTAGGAAACAATTAAATATATGCATTTGTTTCCAAGATGATAAATGTAACAAGTTATACATTGTGTCAAATAGTGCCAATCTATTTTTTTATTTTTTTTTGATAGAATTGTTTTTTTGGGGTTTTTTTTTTAGATTTTGCATAATTTTTGTAGTTATTGGGCTTTAAACATGCTCTTGAGTACTTCTGTTTTGGCATTTCATACCAAAGCAAAAGTGCGCTGGAATCTGGCAGCAGAGGGAATTACAGGAGGAAAAATCTTAGTCACTAACAAACATTCCTCAATGTTAATGTCAGTGTGCAGTTGTAATGAACACAATTCGATGGCAGAAATGCTTAGAATGAGTCTAACACTGATTTATGGACTTAAAAAATGAGCAGGATTTCTACCTGTGACACAATCATTCTGGGAAAATTCAAAAGTGTTTTGTGATAGCTCACTAAACAAACATCAGTGAAGCAGAATACTACTTCACTGATGTTTAGTGGCGGCTCAGCAGGTGCTGCTGCTCCTGGCGTAGATAGATGTAGGAAGCTGCCTGATTTTGTTGAATTTGGAAGTAGAGCATCATTGCTTCTTATTCAAAAAAACACCAAAACCCCGGATTACCACATGTATTAAACATGGTAATGTACATGTTTGCTGTCATTTCTTCCCAAATGTTTGGAAGCCGGTCGTGGGGTCGCTGGAGCGCCCTGCCGAGTCGCCTCTGGATCCGTGGAGACACTATGTTCTCTACAATCATGTCCTTGATGAAGGGAAAGAGTTTGTACCAGGCATTTACCAGCGACTGAGGACGGCTTCACTTCAGGTAACATCACCCAAATGGAGCAGTGGAACACACATGTTTCTGCTGCTCTGTGGTGGGGGGGTCACGACACCGAGTAAATACTGTCATAGTATCATCACCAACGGCCGCGCCACAGTTTGTCACTGAGGAATACAAGGTACAACTGACGACAAATCACTTACTGAACGAACTACTGACTTCTGTGACTCTCAAACAGCAAAGAACTATCCTTGTGAGTTGTGGCATCCAGATTTGAAACCTAAAGAAGTTTTGGAGGACATCTAAACATGGAGCACTTGTTAACAGGCTCCATCTTGGACTTATGTCTTACAGAAACTTGGTTATGCGCAACAACTCCAGTGTCTGTAGTCGCTGTTCGTAGATATAATGTTTCTAGACGTGAAAGGGCGAAAGGGAAGGGTGGCGGATTATGATTTAAAGCCAAGAAGTGGACCTACATACTAATAGTGTGGAATGTGTGGGGGCTAAAATTACACAATCTCCCCAAATGTCCTTTATCGTTCTCGCCATCCACAGACGTCAAA
>JAIEZT010000018.1:176081-281081 GCA_019594935.1 Periophthalmus modestus | reverse complement strand
ATCCGTGTTTTTTCTTTGACGCATTGACTAAGAGAGTGGGAAAAATCCCCGCGGCTCCTTCGCTCTTATTCGTCGTCTTCGAGGGACAGAGGCAGATTATTGTTATGACAGTAAAATATCTAAAGAGCCCCATGCCTTTGCTTTGAGACGCCGTTTGAATTTACACGAAGCACAGTTGGTTGCGGAGTTACAATAATGGAAAGTCCACAACCGCGAGTCTATCGGCGACGACAGGATGAATACACAGCACGAATGAGGCAACGTGCTGCTCGCTGACCCTTCAGAATAATGTCGAAGCGAACGGGCAGTGGCACTGACCAAGCCAGGATAAAAAAGAAATGCGGTTCATCAATTTGGATAAGGCGAAAAAACTACTGCAGAAGTGAGAAGGACAGAAGGGAAACATAAGGTGACATTTAAATCCTCAGTTTGTGATTATTCTAGTGTTGAGCTATTATTAAATTTAATTTATTAAGGATAATAACCATTAAATGTTTTTACTTTGAGTAGTAGAAATGCTCATTCAAACTATAATCATATATTTTACAAAGTTGATGTAATTTTCAGTGTATCACGTGAGCTACAGCACATGCCATTGTGCAGAATGTGAAGATTATATAATGTGAACAAAACTGTCTCTTTTTAAGATGTACATGTCTCAATTCCTCCGGAGCAATTAAATATTGGTCATTAAATATTGTGTCTTGTTTGAGTAGTACAAATGCTAATAAAAACTGTCAAATTGTATATTTTACAGACAGAGTTACAGGAGCTGGACTCTTTCAGACCACAGCAGCAGGATTTCTCTCATTTAGAAAACAGTAGGATTCTCCCAGAAGAACAGTTGGAGTCTCCTAATAGAGAGTAGTTATGGACAGGACCGTTGTCTATTTCATTGTAATAATACAAAATCTCGTATTAAAAGTAATTTGACAGTAATTACTGTTGTAATTTAATTCTTTTAATAGATCTTGTAAGTTGTTTGGATGTAATGCTCGTGTGTTCACAGTGTGCACGTCTGATGGTGCTCACAGTGGTCAAGAGAGCGCTCAGGGAGTTTGTGTGTTTGCTCAGATACATAAAAAATTAGAGGGAACATTGGACACATGTGTGAAGTACTTCCTGGTTCTAGTCTGACTCTCGCAGCAGTGTTCTATCTGGATGTACTGTTCTGTCTTAAGGCTCGTTTGGAGAGGCCAGTGAGCAGGACATTACAGTATTTAACCTACTGGAGACAAATGCAGGATAAGTCTCTCTAAGTCTGGTTTTGAAAGTATATCTTTTATTTTTGCAATGTTTTTTAGATGGTAAAAAGCTGCAGATGTTATTGATTTGATGTGACTGTTAAAGTTCAAGTCTGAGTCCATTATTACCTCTAGATTTTTAGCCTGATTTGAAGGTTTTAGAGAGAGACTGGAGGTGACTCTGACCTTTTCTCTTTCTTTTCTGAGTTTAGCTGGACAAAATAGTCTTGCATCCACACACTGATCTGTTGGATGCAGCGGCAGAGGGAATCCATAACCATCCATTTACTTTTGGGAAGTAAAATAACCAAAACCTTTTTTATTTCCCCATTTCAGTTCTAGTGTGGTCAGTTTTCAAACAGAGTTCCCACATCAAATTTCGACAAACAAATTAGATATTCAGGCATTCCCTTATAAATACATTTTGTACAGACAGACAGTGATGGTCATCCTACTTTTTCATAGAGTGAACAGTGATGGGTTTAAATTCTGAGTGAAAGAGTGACTCTAAAGGTTTAAAGTAGAGGCTGAAGGCTGCATGTACTGTATATTATATCTCCATGAGCAAAGGCAGCTTGAAGTATTTTTCTGTAACCAAATGGGATGCACAATTTGTTCTATTATAAATGATATTTTTGATTTTAAACTGTTAGAAAACTCCCAGATGTGTATTTTAAAGGATCAGTTTTAGTCAAACCAAAACCAAAGATATTTATAAGTGCTGAATACTTCTATCAATTTGCTATTTAGTGTATAAAGATTTGTAGCTTGCACATCACTTCAATGTTTTTAGAATAATCATACACTTATCTATGTACGCATCTAAAAATCTATAAATGTATATTTCTATATTTCTTAAATTGCAGCAATCAAATGAATAAATGTAGAAAAATTAGCGGGCCCAGAGATGAGCCTTGGGGTTCTCCTTCACTTTAAGTAAAAAAAAATAGACTTAAATCCATGAGCTACTCCTGCCGGGGTTCTGTCTGACAGATCAGTTTGGAGCAGTTACATGTAGCTTTGTCAAAATACTGTCTGTCACTGTTGGTTTTCTTGCTTTAGGTTTGGGGAGGGATGGACGACAGAGGGATGACACAGACTGGATTTGTAATGACACGATCGACATGTGCTGCTGCCTCTGGGCTCTGTGGATAAGACGACACACAGAGTTAAACAGCCTGACAAAAGTGGATTCATCAAACTTTTTACTGTTCCTGTTTCTTGACACAAGTGATCTAAACCAGCTGAAAAATAAATCACAGGAATCAATTTAAGTTTTTTACTCACTCGTGGCCTCTACTTATGTCTTTGCCTCAAATGTTCCACAATAAACATTAAGCTTTGATCTATTTCCATGGAGATGAGCAGGTGACACCACCCAGGTCAAGTTACAGGTCAGATCTGTGGAGAAGTGACCCCCTCACAGTAAGAATGTGATAACAACACTTAAGTGCTGCATTTGATGTAATAGATTATCCTCTTTTAATTGAAAAAGTGAAAATCTGTGGTTTTGCTGCTTCTGCTGTTGCACCAGTGCAAAGTTCCCCCTCAGAACAAAGAGTTTTTTATAATGTTTATTCTTCTGACAGTAAAAGTTTAGTTTGTGTTGTTCCACAAGGAAGCTGTTTAGGACCTCTTTTGTTTTATGTTTTTATTATGATTTGCCATTGACCCTGAAAAAAGCTTCATTAACAATATCTGCAGATGACTCAACTGTCGAGTTGTTCTGTGCCGATCGATATCGACGGGGAACAATGTCCTCTCTGATATTTACCAGATTATAAACAAACCATTATTTAAATGTATCTGAAATGTCACACGTTAAACTAAATGTTGTGTAAATTTGCACTTCAGATGAACTTGAATTCAACTGTGATTATTTTTAAGAAAAAAATGTATTTTATTGAAATATCAAATGTAATGAAAGTATATTTGTAATGATAAAATGAAATTAAATTAAATTAAAAGTATATTTCAATGGACCCAGAAGACTGCTCTGCTATCAGCGAATGGGATCCAAATAAATAAACAAATTAACACTAAACTGAATAAATGCAAGACAGACATATTTAATGCCAAACTGTGGAACAGTCCAGGCAAATCAAAAGTCAAACGCCCAACGAAAAGTTACACAGTGCATCTTTAATATGGGGTTTTATCCCCTTACTAATGTATTACATTTTTTCTTACTTTAGTTAAAAATGTTTTGTAAAAATCCAACTACATTAAGTTGGTAGAAAGTAAAAACAAAACAAATATTGTCTTTACTTCAAACTGATATAATGCAGGTCAAATATCTGGAAACAATAAGTTACTAGAATAAACCTTTTGGTCTCACCATTCAAGAAGGAGCAGGGAGCTGTAGAGCAGGATAATCCCACAGAGCTTCACTATGTTGTATGGGCCAATCCAAGTCACAGCACTGGGTCCAGACTCTGACAAAGGTAAAGACACAGACTGAATGAACCAATGTTTCATCTGCTGATCTTCTAGAAGTAACATTTTAATATCCTAATATTTCTAAAGAGACACAACTGGTTTTAATTCTGCAAAAAGAGATAGAACTAAAATGAAGCCTCACACATGTGTAAATGAGTAACTCTGTGTATTATGTAATGCCAGAGGGTAATCTAATGGCACCTCTCTGGTTCACACCTGCAGCCTGTGACCAAGGACAAAATCTCCATCTGGAATTTCCCCAGTGTGGGACAAATAAAGGTTATTTCATCTTATGCTCTTCATTAGTGTCTTATATTGAATATTTAGATGCCAAACACTGGTACTGGGTAAAAAAGCTTCAGAGAATACTGCACTTTAGAGTAACATACCTGTTATACTCAGTGTAATGTCTGGAGATGATTCAATTCCAAGTGTATTTGAGGCCACACAATAGTACTGTCCCTCTTCAGTGAAGTTGAAGCTGTACGTGTGTCCCTGGCCGACTTTGGCTGGTCCCTGTGAGCTGTGTCTGAACCAGGTGAAGTTCTGGACAGGAGGCTTGGCTCTGCTGGAGCAGCTCAGCGTCACTGACTGACCTGCTGACAGTGAACCGGACGGACTGACCTCCACTGAGGTGTTTTTAGGACCATCTGAGACACACAGGGAGGTTTAATGTCATACTGTGGAACATTTCAAACCAATGGTATTGCAATTGAAACCTGGTCTCTCCACCACAAAGTTACACAGTGCACTTAATATATATTTTAGCAATTATCACCAGAATGGAATTCATCAGTGTGTTTCACTCACATGAGACACTGAGAGTCACGTCACTGTCGGCCATTTTGACTCCTCCACTCACAGGATACTCTGCATTACACTTTATCATTAGTCCATCATGGGCGTCTGTCAGAGTGATGTTCTGTGTGATTTTAGTGCTAAATGTCCCGTTGGTCTCTGTGATGTGGGCAGTGCCTTGGTGGAGGTCCCATGTGAGCTGAGGAGGGGCGTGTGGACAGGGAGTGACAGCTGAGCAGGTTATAGTCACCACCTCTGTCTCTGTCTGTTTACCAGAGACTTCTATTGTGGGGCTCCAGGGAGAGTCTGAGAAGAGTCAAACATTTGGGGAGAAACATTACAATCTAAAAAAGGCAATAAACCAAGACCTAAGCTGATGCTGGTCAGATGGGAGTGGAGGCTATTTACTGTGCACAGAAGTAGAGTGAAAATGTCATTCAAACATTCAAACTTGTTTATATAACAGGTGTATGTTAGAACCTGATGACAAAACTAATGTGGAAAAGCAGTTTGTCCCTTTGAATATAAACCTGTGTCAACAAAATACTGTTTGACTGTAAAACAAACTGCTATTAGAGAGATGAAACTGTATAAACAAACACTGGAGCTGATTGAATGTAAATCCTAAACAGATATACACAGAATATAAGAATAAAAGTTTGATTTGCATAAAATTCAGACAGTAGCCTGTTCAAATGGTCTTGGGTTTTGCAGAAACTATTTTGTCCCTTTGCAAATGAGATAATGTGAATAAAATAAAGACATAAAATCAAAACCTTTTTTTCTTCATTAACCTTTGAACAAATAGTAAAAGTGTCTTACCTCTGACTGTTATTTGAAGAGAGTCACAACGAGCTGTGGCCTTAAAACCACTGTTCTGTACTCTGAAGTAATATTTGTCTTCGTGGCTTTTACTTAAATTATAAAACATTGTGGTGCAGTTTTTGTTTTTCAGGTTCCCAGTGAAATTCATGGGATAAGACTTACTGGAGTCTCCACTGACTGAAAATGTAAACTCTGAATCTGTATTGTACCCACGATCACCTTTAAACCAAATCCCAGTGACAGTGTCTGCAGTGTTTATGTCTCTTTCTGGAAGTAAAACTTCATAGGAGCATGGGATCCACAAACAGGAGCCACTCAGAGCCTCCATTGGACTTGGAGTTTTAATGGGTAAAGCATTTTTTGGATCACAACAGTCAGCTCCTGTAAAACATGCTCAGGGTTAAAATGACAGTAACAGAAAATGCAGAGTACACACAGGTGTTCACCATGTATCATTCATGTTTATTCTTACAAATACTCAATATAAATACACTTTATAAGTGACTGTGGTGAATCTTTATTCTCAAGTTTAACAAGTCCTGGTTGAAAAAATAAGAGAATAAAAAAAACTTAACTCACCTGAACTCAGCAGTAAAAGTTGTATAATTTGAATGAGCATTTTCCTTATAGTTTCAGAATTAACAATAAAATTAAAGCCGCAAGCGGCATCGAACGGCCCTCGCGGGCCGCGCTTCGCACTCGGCCGACCGGGCACTCCCTGCAGGTGGCGCTGACCCGCCACTTGCCTCTGTTTTATTGCGGCTTTGGGCTGCATTTGTCACCAAAGTCAAAAGACATTGGAGAGCACTGATGCACAAAATGCACCAACATGGCTTTTTCCAGGCATCGCCATGGCAACACCGTGCAAAATACAAACTTGGCACCTCAGACTTTTTTGATGGGGATGATGTAAAGAATCAACGTGCCAAATCTCACATTCTTCATTGAAGATCTGAAGCCGTTATAAGACTTTGAAATGTCCCAAAATTTGTAAATTTTCCCATTAGGATAACATGGGGTATTTCACGCATCGCCATAGCAACAGAGTGAAAAATATGACATGGGTGTGATTGACTTTTTTGATCAGGATGACATGATGAGTCATTCTGCAAAATTTCATTTAATTCCATGAAACTAATGTTTTTCTCATGAATGGGAAATTTTCGGAGCGTTCCCATTAGGATAACATGGGCAATTTGGCGCATCGTCATGGCAACACGGTACAAAAAACGTCATGGGTCTGATTGACTTTATTGATTGGGATGACACATTGGAATTTTGTGTGAAATTTCGTAACATTTGGGGAAACTAAATTTGGGCCCTCCATGCAAATTTATGTGTTATTCTGTAGGGGGCGCTATTGAACCAAATTGTTTTCTTTAATAATTAGTAGGTCTAGGCCAGAAAGTTTTACAACTGATTCGAATTTGAGTGAAATCGGACTTAGTATGCGCAAATGGGAGCAAATTTTGAAATTTGAAAATTGCAAAAATTCCGATGGAATTTTGCGGCTTCGCCGCACGGAAGCCGTTATACGTATCAATGTAAATCGGATAACTTTTGATGCCCCACTTGTCTAGATGATGTCCAGTGATTTTCAGCCATGCAGGTGAAGCGCCTTCAGAGGAGTTGACGAAAATGCGACGTCAACGAAAATGCTGACTCGGCATTTCGGAATTTTCAATCCAAAATGGCCGACTTCCGGTTTGTCAGGGGGCGTGGCCATAATAATATTTTTTGTTTGGCATCACATGAAGAATGTGTGTACCGAATTTTGTGGCTCTATGACAAAATTGACGTCGGGGCGTCTCCCATTGACGCAATGTATTTTGACTTTTGTAGGTGGCGCTGTCGCGCCATTTTTTTATGCCCAATGATGCACCATATAAAAAAATAAATTTTTCGCCACTTCTGAATTTTGGGCAAAATTTGGTGAGTTTTTGAATATGTTTAGGGGGTGAAATTCCTGCTCAAAGAGCAGAAGAAGAAGAAATAAAAATAAAAATAAAAATAAAAATAAAAATAATAATATTTTTAGCAAAAACAATATATCCGAAAACATTAGAATGACAAATTATACGTTTTTCGAAAGCTCTGAACCTTCCCCACGTCACCGTGGGGTCATTGGCGAATGACGGGCGCTGACGCGCCCGTCATTCGCCATGACGTCGGGGGTCGCCCACTGACCTCCCATTGACTTCCATTCATTTTAGCAGTAATAAGGATGGCCCATGCCTACGGCATGGGTTGCTGGGATACTGGAGTCAGGGCAAGGTCACGACCTCAGCCGAACTTGTGCGCTGCGCGCACAAGTTCGGCAAGACAGTTAGCAACGATGAGTGCCTGGGCTTCGCCCAGGCACTCATCGTTGCGGAAGCAATAGGCCCTACGCCCTGTAGGGGCTCGGGCCTAAATAATTCCTTGGTCTATTAGTGCTCTGCTTAACGAACCTGCTCCAGAGTCGACAGTGAAGATCTAAATCGTCTTTGTGAGTTTTAGAATAACAGTGACTTCCTCTTCGTGACTGGCTCCAACTTCTGTATTTCACACAATGATTACAATTGTTTTCTTGTATTTGTCATTTGACAAAACCAGAAACAAAAAGGTGAAGTTGGCAGCATCAACTTTATAGGACACTATTTATCGGCCTTTACTATTTACAATTGTCTCAAGTGGAGGAGTTGAAGTATCTCAGGGTCTTGTTCATGAGTGAGGGCAGGATGGAGAGACTGACAGTTGGATCAGTGTCTGCAGTGATGTGTCACTGTATCGGTCTGTCAAGGTGAAGAAGGAGCTGAGTCAAAAGGCAAAGCTCTTGATTTACTGGTCAATCTACGTTAAACCTTCACCTGTGGTCACGAGCTCTGGGTAATGACCAAAAGGACAAGATACAAGCGGCTAAAATGAGATTCCTCTGCAGGGTGGCTGAGTTCTCCCTTAGAGATAGAGTGAGGAGCTCAGAGTAGAGCCGCCGCTCCTCCACATCGAGAGGAGCAGCTGAGGTGTGCCACACATCTGTTCAGGATGCCTCCTGGAAGCTTTCCTAGAAAATGTTCCGAACATGTCCCACCAGGAGTAGGCCGGGGGAAGACCCAGGAAGGTTGAGGTTCCACAGGAGGAGCTGGAGGAAGTGTCTCAGGTGAGGAACGTTTGGGATTTCCTGCTTAGCCTGCTGCCCCTGAGACCCAGCCCCAAAGTGGAGTAAAATGGATGGATGGACTTTTGACAATAATTGTGTCAAGATCCCAGTCTGTCCCTGTGTTTCTCTGCTGTCTTTCTCCTTCCCTTCTGCGTCCTTGTCTGGTGCTGGGTGGAGACTCTGGCACCACCCACTACAGACCTGCAGCCCATGAGCGATCAACCCTGCACCTTAGGAGCACAAAGGAACCAAGGATCCAACACACGTCCACAGATCGTCCGTGTATCCTATAGTATACAGTACCCAGCTGGTATTTCTCGTTTTTCACCTGATCCCACTCCTTGGAACTACCCTGCACCTCCACCTCTGACCCAGCTCTCCTCGACCAGTACGAACACCCCAGCCTCTGACCCCGATACCTACAACCAGCCCGAGGACGTCAGCCTACGGCCCCCTCCCTGCAACCAGCCCGAAGACGTCAGCCTACGACCCCCTCCCTGCAACCAGCCCAAAGACGTCAGCCTACGACCCCCTCCCTGCAACCAGCCCAAAGACTTCAGCCTACGACCCCCTCCCTACGATCTGCTCCATCAATCAACATTTACATTTCTGTGTTGGCAAAGAAACTCAGCTTTTTACCGTAAGTCTGAATCTTTGGTCACCCTGGACATTGCGACAAATTTGTACTAATAATCTTTTCAAATAACTAAGTCTAGTGACAGAGGAGCAGAGGAGACAGGAGCAGAGGAGAGAGGCAGGAGGAGACACAGACTGAGGTTCTCAGGTCCTGGTTCTGTCCAAAATGACCCTGTAGTGAGGACTGTACTAAGGTTTATTATATTATGGACCTGTTGCCATGGGAAACCCCATCAACATAGCTCCCAGGATCATTCAGGTGCTCAAACCCCTCCACCACGTGAAGGTGGCTGTTCAAGGAGGGGACAGAACATATGTGGAGGTAATTCTGTGATTGTTACGAAGCAACTGTAATGTTATAAGAGCCTGAACTGGTCTGAATTACACAACAGACATTAGACCAAAAATAACTGACAACTTTGTTTTTCTTATTTTATTTTGTTAGAAAATGATAAGACAGAAAAAGACAGAAAAATGCATAAATTGTCTCTGCATTTTGGATGGAATGTTCTAGATACTTTCTATCAGTGCCGTTGTTAACAAGAGTGTAATTTTATGTATATTATCTGCGTTGTTTTAAATTGTTTTCTTTCGTTCCTAGTATAGGTTTTTCACTATTTTCTTCATTATTCGGACATTCCAGTTCAGCACCTAATTTGACCAATCCGTGATCGCTCCTTCTCGCTCCTCAACCAATCACAAGTTATTAGCCACCAGCGGAACCTTAGTTGTTGTCTGTTTTTCACTCAGAACAGACGCACCAGCAGTCTTTCACGACTTTGTTTTTTCTTCTTTATTTCACCCGAAAATGTTCATGTGTCCTTGAGAACGTAAGTTAATATCATCATTATAAGTGTTTGTAGTTCGTATTATATCAGTCCGGCCTTAATTAGTTCTACTTCTTCGTTCGCGTTGCTCTTACGCAACATGCGCCAGTGATGCATTCACGGACCAGCCGACATTTGCATTTCAGTACGCTGCTGCCGGCCGTGGTGCATTTAAAGACAGTGGGAATTTTGTAATTTAGGCGAGAAAGTGTTATGGCTCAACATAAGTTACTGTATAAGTGTATTCTAATGTTTCCTGTATTTGCATGCTTATTGTTGTGTTTTATTATTATCATATACTTGATCTTTTATTTGTCATAATATTCATAATGTTTATTTCTGATTGTAGAAACCATGAACATGAACATGAACATGAACATGAACATGAACAATGAAAATGAACATGAGCATGAACAACAATAAAGAGTGGTAGAGTGAACTGACGTCTGGCACTTTGTTCTGACCGAACAACCTGGGGAGGCTGTGGATATCAAACCAGTCCTAAATACAGTCCCTTTCCGAGGTCACAAGTTTGGGTTCCTTTCCCAGCACCTCATTACATGGTCCTTCGAGCCGGATCCGCAGTTTCCTCAGTCCAGTCATGTCTCGTCCTCGCCGTGATGTCCGTCGTCCTCGGTACCTCGACGACTTCCTGGTGTCTCTCCCAGGGCGTCAGCTCGACTCTAGCACACTCTATAACCACTCCACCGAGGGAACAGCTCCTCATCCTCCTGTTCCATTCTTCTCTCCACCACCAGAGAGACCCACATCACAAACACTTAGCTCTGAGGCCGTCCTGTCAGCACTGCGGGACATGAAAGAGGACAATATTCAGATCAAGCAAGAGATACAGGCACTCTTCAGCTCTCTCTCTCTGGGACATGCTCCTCAGCCTCGTCACACGATTCAATGGCAGTCTACTCAGTTCGAGAGCAACGCAGCATCATATCTACCACATCACTCTCCGGAGTGCACTTCCACCCCTCATCGCTACAGTAGAGATCCAGTGGATATTCCTCCACCGCCATGGCCCGATGCACCTCCTCCTCCCTTTGTCAGAATATCCATTGCCTCCACCTCCTCCTCCAGTATCATACATTCCTTCTTTCCCTGACGAGCCTTTGCCTCCCTCCACCTCCTCCTGTCTCATATCTTTCCCCTCACAATTCAAGGCTACAGGCCACTCCACAGTATCTTGAGCCATACACGCCCCCCTCCTGTGCCAGCTACTGTTGAGACCTCATACCGAGGACCAAAGCCTCATATTCCCCTGTTTACTGATGATGACCCACGTCAGTTTGCTCGTCTCAAGATTGCCCTGGACAATATCCTGCCCAGAGATGCTACTGAGCATTTCAAATATCAAATCTTAGTTGATCATCTCAAGCTAGAAGATGCTCTCCTCATAGCCGATTCATATAGCAATAGTTCAGCTCCCTACTCCAAGACCATGGCTTCACTCACAGAAATGTATGGACAGCCCCACAAACTGGCATTACAGCGTATCAACGAGGTCCTAGCCGAGCCTCCAATCAGAAGTGGTGACAGCCGCGGGTTCCGTCAGTTCGGGCTCAAAGTCAGAGCACTTGTAGGAATGTTGGAGCAGTTAGGAAAAGAGGGCAGGACAGAGTTGGAATGTGGATCACACACCTCACGTCTTCTGTCTAAGCTGCCGCACGAACTGAGGGCACAGTTCAAACGTTTTATTGACCCTATTCGCACCCCTATACCCACACTTCTGGACTTTTCTGACTGGCTTGAGTATGAAGTCCGTGTTCAGGATGAGGATGTTCCACCTTATCATTTGCACCCCTTACGAGACGACCGTCAGAAAGTCACAAAGCCCAAGTTACAGAGACCCAGTGTACGCCCTACTACAGTATTGCTTGGCTCTGACCCTGCTCCTACGCCCCCCAGGCCTCCATCACAAGTCCGACCTCAGCTCACCTCACTGTCAGAGCAGCCCAAGAAATACTGCCCCTATTGTAATAACATGCAACACTATTTCAATCAATGCCCAGAGTTCAAGAACTTTTCCACTGAACCAAGAGTTGCCTGGATCAAAACAGGGAGGCGTTGTTGGAGATGTGGCAGAAACCACTTAGCTTCTCAGTGCTATCTCAAGGCCAAGTGTCACCAGTGCAGTCAGACTCATCTCGATATTCTCCATGAAGTCAACTCTCCCACTGCAAGTAGACCAGAGCAATCAGTTCCAAGCGTGCAACCAGTCACTTATTACTTAGATCCAGATCGCAGAAGCAGCTGTGTTCTCCTGAAAATGGTCAAAGTTATCCTCCACAATGGCCAGCACAGCATTGAGACTTATGCCATTCTAGATGATGGCTCTGAGCGCACAATCATTCTCCATAGTGCTGCCCAAGAGCTGCATCTGCATGGACAAAGAGAAGACCTGGCACTTAAGACTATACGTCAAGACTCACATCTGTGTCAGGCAGGTCAGTGTCCTTCAGCATATCATCTGCTATCCATCCTCAGAAGCGCTTTTCTCATACGCAAGGCCTTCACAGCAACCGAGCTCAGGCTCTCTAAGCATTCCCATCCTGTTAAGCCCTTCAAAGAACATATCGCCACCTCAGAGGTCTCCCACTCCATCCCTTCAGCCAAGCGCAGCCACTACTCCTCATCGGCTCAGATTACCCTCATCTCCTCACACCAGTTGAACGTGTGCGCTTCGGACCACCAGGAGGGCCGGCCGCACTAAAGACTCGCCTTGGATGGACTCTGCAAGGTCCTGCCAAAGTCCTACTGCATCAGTCTTCCAGACACCAGTGTCTCCTCATAAACACATCTCCTCCATCTGCTGACTTACTCAGCCACGTTTCCAGATTGTGGCAGATGGACATTTTACCCTACCGCAATGAGAAGTTGATCACTAGGTCAAAGCAGGACAATGCAGCCATCAAACTTCTTGAGGAGAAAACAACCAGAATCAAAGTTGACGGTGTCAACAGATACGCCACTCCCCTGCTGTGGAAAGAAGGGCATCCTCCTCTCAATGCACCGAAGGAAGCGGTCATGAATCACCTGCGTGGCACAGAGAGCCGCCTCTCCAGAGACCCTGCTAAAGCAGATTCCTATAAGCAGGAAATGACAAAGTTGTTAGACTCAGGTTACATCAGAAAGATCACCTCATCATGGCCTCTTTCTCCAGTGATATCCTGTTTCGATATAATCCCGTCGAGCTGCGGAAGGCAAAGTCCTGTGGCCTCATCACTACACTCTCGCACCCATCTCTGCCGGAGGCCAGCCAGTTTAACAACTTCAAAGAGCTACTAGAAGCTACAGTCAGAGCATGTCACGGGGCGGCCACAGATCCCAAACCTACTGCTGAATCATTCAGACAAGCTGAACTGTCCCTCCTCAGACAGGTGCAAAGTGAATGCTTCCCCGAAGAATTGGCTCTCCTCTCCTCCCAAAAGCCCATTCCGTCCAGCAGCAGACTCCTCACTTTAGCCCCAGAAATATGATCCAGAGACTCAGTTGATCAGGGTTGGGGGCAGACTAAGACGCTGTGACTCCCTCAGCTCAGAGACATTACACCCCATTGTTCTTGACCCTCACCATCTCATCACCAAGCTGATCATTGCAGATTATGACAGCAAGCTAGCCCATCCGGGGTACAGAGAGAGTTTTTTGCTGAACTTCGGAGAAAGTTCTGGATATTGCGTGGCAGAGAAGCAGTCCGCAAACATCAGCATCATTGTTCAGAATGTCGTAAATGGCGGGGTCAACCCATCATTCCTAAAATGGCTGACCTCCCACCTTCCAGCTTACGCTTACACCAGCCAGCATTCTACTCTACTGGGATGGACTGTTTCGGCCCTTTCCTCATCAAGGTTGGGAGGCGCAATGAAAAAAGATGGGGCATAATTTTCAAATGTCTCACCACACACGCAGTGTACCTAGATCTGCTGGCCAGCATGGACACTGATTCATTCCTCATGAGCCTAAGACGCTTCATTTCCAGACGGGGCAAGCCTCACGAGCTACTGTCTGACCAAGGCACCAACTTCAAAGGTGGCAGCTCAGAACTTCAGGATGCCTTCAATGCCCTTGCCCCCGATCTACAGTCTCAACTTGCAAGCCAGCAAATCCACTTTCGTTTTAATCCGCCAAGTGCTCCTCATTTTGGTGGTTCCTGGGAACGGGAAATCCGCTCCATCAAGTCAGCATTGCACACAATATTGGGCTCTCAGACAGTCACAGAAGAAGTTCTGAGAACCATCCTCACTGAAGTGGAGAGCATTATCAACACCAAACCCCTCGGTTACACCTCCTCGGATGTGGCAGACCCAGATCCTGTCACTCCCAATATGTTGCTGATGGGGCGGCTGGATCCATCCACTCCGCAGGTGGTGTATCCAGACACAGAGCTCCTCAGCCGTCACCGATGGAGACACTGTCAAGCCTTATCGGACCAGTTTTTGGATTCATTTCATCAGGAAAACTACTTACCATCCCTTCAGAGCCGCTCTAAGTGGCACCGCGACCTTGAGGACATCAATGTTGGCGATATTGTTCTCATTGTAGATCAGCAGCTCCCGCGTGCTTTGTGGCTTGTTGGCAAAGTCACAGTTGTTTTCCCAGGAATCGATGGCAGGGTTCGCACTTGTCAAGTGCAGGTCGGAGACAAGATTTATACTAGACCGGTGGCCAAACTCATAAGACTTCCTTCACTCCCTCAGGACGTCCCTAACTGACTTTGTGCAACTTTGCTCTTCAAAGTTGGGGGCGGCTGTTAACAAGAGTGTAATTTTATGTATATTATCTGCGTTGTTTTAAATTGTTTTCTTTCGTTCCTAGTATAGGTTTTCACTATTTTCTTCATTATTCGGACATTCCAGTTCAGCACCTAATTTGACCAATCCGTGATCGCTCCTTCTCGCTCCTCAACCAATCACAAGTTATTAGCCACCAGCGGAACCTTAGTTGTTGTCTGTTTTTCACTCAGAACAGACGCACCAGCAGTCTTTCACGACTTTGTTTTTCTTCTTTATTTCACCCGAAAATGTTCATGTGTCCTTGAGAACGTAAGTTAATATCATCATTATAAGTGTTTGTAGTTCGTATTATATCAGTCCGGCCTTAATTAGTTCTACTTTCTTCGTTCGCGTTGCTCTTACGCAACATGCGCCAGTGATGCATTCACGGACCAGCCGACATTTGCATTTCAGTACGCTGCTGCCGGCCGTGGTGCATTTAAAGACAGTGGGAATTTTGTAATTTAGGCGAGAAAGTGTTATGGCTCAACATAAGTTACTGTATAAGTGTATTCTAATGTTTCCTGTATTTGCATGCTTATTGTTGTGTTTATTATTATCATATACTTGATCTTTTATTTGTCATAATATTCATAATGTTATTTCTGATTGTAGAAACCATGAACATGAACATGAACATGAACAATGAAAATGAACATGAGCATGAACAACAATAAAGAGTGGTAGAGTGAACTGACGTCTGGCACTTTGTTCTGACCGAACAACCTGGGGAGGCTGTGGATATCAAACCAGTCCTAAATACAGTCCCTTTCCGAGGTCACAAGTTTGGGTTCCTTTCCCAGCACCTCATTACAGCCGTGCAGTGAGGTTCAAGTCAGTGAGGCACTGATGTCGTCACAATCAGATTTACAAACATATAAACCAGGTGTCAGAACATTTCCCCCGGGACAATTTCTCTCACAGTGATTAACCCGAATGAAAATAAATCTGATAAACAATTAGCTCAAGTTTTTAATTTCTTTTTACCTCAGATTTGAAACAATGGATTTTACTAATGAAATTCTTAAATGGAAAATTGATTTGCTTTGCCCTGGCTCACCACCTTTCAATGAACGGTCAGTGGTCTCCTGCTTTAGACAAACTAATGCAAAGAAAAGTCCAGGCCCAGATCATATTTGCGGCCGCCTGTTGTCCTCTTGTGCGGAACAATTAGGTCCAGTCTTCCTTTATATATTTCAGATGTCAATCCACCAGCAGAGGGTGCCAAAGACATGGAAACAAAGCACAATAATTCCTGTGGCCAAAATAAAACACCCCAAGGTTTTAAATGATTTTAGACCAGTGGCTTTGACCTCACTAGTTATGAAATCCTTCGAGAGGCTTGAAAAATGAACTTGTTCCTTTAGTGGAGCACTTGCTTGATCCCCTGCAGTTCACATACAGGGCGGGTCGTGGGGTGGAGGATGCCACAGCAACTCTTTTAAATATGGTCCTTAAACACCTAGAGAGCTCGAAAACACATGCAAGGCTCCTATTCTTGACTTCTCCTCAGCTTTTAATACACCCAGCCACACCTTTTAATTGATAAACTTGTTTTTTATATTTTAATTTGGATTTTAACATGGTGGGCTGGATTTTGTATTTCTTAATTGGGAGATCACAGAGGGTAAAGGTGGATGGGTGCTTCTCTGATGTTTTAAATTCTTCTACAGGATCTCCTCAGGGTTGTGTGCTCTCGCCACTTTTATATATTTGGTATACAAATGACTGTCGCAGTAATTATGCAAATCGACATATATTGAAATTTGCAGACGACTCTGTCATCATCAGTCTTTTACACGGCGATGAAAGGACCATGGCCCAGTTGTTGAGGACATGGTACAGTGATGTGACAACTCTTTTTTAAAACTAAATGTCAGTAAGACTAAAGATATGTCTATTGACTTTAGCAGACAGGTCACAGCTCCCAGAGCGACCGTTATCAAAGGTCAAGAGGTAGAGCTGGTGGAAAATTATAAGTACCTGGGAACCTTGATTGACACAAACTGAACTTTAATGATAACACAGACATGCTGTGTAAGAGAGGTCAGCAGCATCTGTTCTGCATCAGAAAACTTTCGTATTTCCACGTGGACAGGACTTTGATGACTTTTTTATAAATTTTGTGTCGAGTCTGTTTTTTTAACTTTTTTATATTGTGTTGGTATGGGAATCTTAATATCAAAGCAAAAAAATCACTCAGTAGAATTGTACATTTGAGTGAGAAAATGCTTTTATTGCTTGTTATAACATGTAATTAATATGTAATGTATGTCTCCTTTACTATGAAATGCACTCACAATTCAATGAGATATTGTTTTAAATTGTTTTTTATTATTGACTATGTAACTTCCACTGTGTAATTTTTATTGTTTGTCAGGGACTGCAGATGGAAATGAGCTGTTTAGCTATAATCTGGTGCAGATCATCTCTGTTTTATGAGCATAATGTCTCCGTACATTGTCCCTTCAAATAAAGACTAAAGTAAAAATCTTAGGGGCCCAGCAGACTTCTCTGTCTGAGCTTTTCTCCAGACGGTGAAAAGGCTCTGAGCATCTTGTCTGATGATGCTCATCCTCTTCATGATGAGTTTAGTTTTCTTCCTTCTGGCTCTAGGCTCAGGTTTCCTACAGTGAGGAGTAATAGGTATAAGAACTCTTTATTCCTGCGGCCATTTTGCTTTTAAATGCTGCTCAGGGTAGAAATACATTTTAATCTCACTTACCGTTGTGTATTTTTCCTGCTCTGTGGATGGACAAATATGTACTGTTTTTATGTCCTTTTAATGTTTTTATGTTTGTCTTTTTTGTATTTCTCTTGCTGCAAAACTAATTGCCCCATGGGGGACACAAATAAAGTGAAGTTGAAGTTGAAGTTTTAAAAGTTTATCATATAATGTAAAATGTGAGATTATTTTCTATAATACTAGAGTGAGATAAATGTCTGATTAGTGATTTCAATACAGTGAATAAAATGTAAAAATAGTTCATATATTATTTAGTTAAAATCACATTACTGGAGTTTTATGTATTTATCCTCATGTTTTCTATTATTACTATGTTATTAAACTGTATTGGTCACAGGGGGTGTGGTCGATGGTGATTGGCTGATAGTACGTAAGGGGCGGGCACACGTGACCCTTGCGTAGAGATACGTGCGTGAAAGTTCTGGAAGACTCTCTTTTCTCTGGAGCCGTTTGGAGCGCGGGAGGCTCGGATTTCCCCAGAGAAAAAAGCCGTTAACAAGAGCCACGGATCTGAGAAAAGTGAGCGGGAGGCTCTGGGAGGAGGACCGGACTCGTGAGTTTGTGAGCAGAGAGATTTTGATTGAGATGCGCGGCTGGAGACTCGTCTGTCGGAGCGGGAGAGAAGGAGCGGGAGTTGTGATCGTAGGCGGCCGGGCGAGAGCGAGCCAGAGCGGGGCATGCGCAGAGCTAACGGCCCCTTTTGCACTGCACGTAAAAACCTTCCAGACCTTGGTATTTCAACGCACTCAATGTTTTGCAAGTCCCAAACAGGCCTGAACGTGTTTTCCATTCATCTTAAAGCTCCGGTACCGTGAGTAAACTTGACACTGTGTGAGTGGGACCAGGGCCTTTGTTAGCTAAGAGACGCTAAGCTAAGAGACGCTAAGCTAAGAGCCGCTAAGCTAAGAGACGCTAAGCTAAGAGACGCTAAGCTAAGAGACGCTAAGCTAAGAGACGCTAAGCTAAGAGACGTTTTCCCGCGCTTGAGTTTCTTTGTTCTCTACTGTGCACTGGTCGTTGTAGCAAATAAGCTAATGAGGGGAAGGGAACACAGGTTATTCTGGTGTAAGGGGGAAAGTGTAATTTTTAAAGGAGGTATTTGACATTTAGAGGCTATTTTGAGTTATTTATTTAGCCTGTTTGCATATTAACATTTGGTTGGGGAACTGTTTATTATTTAATTTGCTTATTAAAGTGAATGTAAGTTTGGGGAAAGTGGAGTGAGAGCATTTCTGAAACTAGCTCCTGCTCCTCTCACTTCACTGCCTTCCTGAAGGCGACCTGAAAACACACGACCGTCTATGTTGGATCACGCCGGGCCGGCGTTGTCCAATCATTAAAAAAAAAAGAAAAAGGGAACAAAAATGTTATGGGGTTAGAGTCCCTGGTGATGTTTAAAGTCCGAAGATGTGTTCAGGGTTAAAGTCCTGATAGTAAAACAGGTTAAAGTCCTGTGACCCGCCGTGGACTGGGGTAGTGGGGATGTGTCCCTGTGTAGCTGGGTGCGTACAGCGCTTCCCTGGGGAGTTTTGGGTCCCCTCAAAAATGATAAAAGCACAGGGTTAGAGTCAACAACTGGTGCATGATATTGTTACGGGGTTAGAGTCCCCGGGGAGGGTTAAAGTCCCTCACGAAGAAAGGTTCCATGTTCAGGTTAAAGTCCTGATAGTAAAACAGGTTAAAGTCCTGTTACAGGTTTGAATTGTATTGTTTTGATTTGTATGATTTCAATGTCTTTCTTACTCCGTAAAGTACTTTGAATTACCTTGTGTACGAATTGTGCTATACAAATAAAGTTGCCTTGCCTATGTGCACATAGACTAGACCCATTACACAGCGTGATTTCAGTGGATTTTTAAAGGTAAGGCTGGATAATACCCACTATTATTTTTCTACAAAAGTATTTAGTCACTTAAGGACGTTTGTTTAGCGTGACAAATCGCCCACGATATCTTATGAAAACATTAGTGGCTTTGCAAGTTCTTTATAGCATTAGCAACCAAAATACTGTGAGCTAACCATGGAAATAACAGAGCTAACGCTGTATATACCATTGTTTATATATTATCTACAGTGACATTTGACATTATTTTTGTTGATGTTTTGACCCAGAATCTATGCTTGTATTGTATTATAATGATTGTGAATGTGAGAGAAAACTCACATAAACTGTTGTGGACTTCTTTTGAGGACTACACCCCTCTGGTTCATCCATGTGCTGACGTGCCTGCCAGGAGGGCGAGGTCAGAGCTACTGTAACCCAGGTGAAAAATGCTGATTCCCTATATTATATCAGCTCTCTCTTGCAAACCTGATGCTCACGTGACCAATTACGTTCACTCAGGGCCCCATATTAGCCAGCAGCTACACACACTCGGCAGGTGTGAGGCTGGCGCGAGGAGCATGTGAATGCAACCCCTTCCATCTAGGGTTACACTTATCTGGTCAGTGTCTGTCCCCCATTTGTTCACCCCCAGTTAGTTGACCAATAAATATCCGGAGCAGCTCTGTACCTGTGTCTGCTCCTCCGCCCCTCCCACTCCACTCTCACTGTGTCTGTGCAACTGGGGTTTGGACTGGACGACTACTACCCCGGCTTTAAACCTTACCTTATTTTTTACATTCTTGCTTACACACAACCGAATGGTGAGTTGCCAAGACTTTGTCGGTCCTATGTACCATTAAAATCCTCTAAATTCAAAGCTAGTGCCGAGTTTGGTGTATATTAACTCGCAGCTTATTTCTGTGTATCCACGTGTTGAAGCGCCGCTAATCACGAGAGTACTTTTGTGCTTGTTTTCAAATGTGGCAATTATGAGCTAAAGTTATGAATGAAACATTATGTGTCAACTTACTTTACTATGTTAACTCTAATTCATCAGAACTGTTATACTGTACATTTTGTGCATGTATTTGATATATATTGTCAGTGATGGCCCTATGTTAATCTAATCACTGCTGGTGGCATTGTCGGCTGTAATGTGTAGTGTAAACATTTTGATTTCTAAATTTATGCTGCGCAACTGTGATTAAATTATGAATGTAATGTTGAAATGTTACCGGTAACTGACCTGAAATCCTGTTTTGACCTTGTTTTTCAGGTCGGGTTTTTTTCCATGGGACTGAACAGATGTCTCTACTGATGGTGAGCTGGTTAGGCTAATCAAATTTTTTTTTTTTTTTTTTGCTCTGCGGTCTGTGGATTATGGATTTGAATACAAACTGAATTTGCGTTAGTTGAACCAAACTAAATCCTAAAAAAGGAATGAACTGAACACTTACAAAGTAAAAATATTTGACAAGGAACTGCATTTCGTTATATTTTTATATTTATTTGTTCAGTTTTATTTGATTAAATTGTATGTAACTATGTTTTGACTATTGTCAAATACTTTTTATTTTATTTTAATTCAATCTGTTCTGTGTGTCATTCGTGCGTAAGCTCCCTGAGCTCTGTTCTTCTGTGTTGGTCTTAATTTGTTAATTGCCATAAACAATGGCCCAAACAACTAAAAGTACTATAGTGGTTACACGAAGCCGGTGGGTTTTAAAGTTCTCGTTTACCATCATTTTGCCATAACAACCCTCCAACGTCATCTAAAATCTATCTAATCTTTGAAGTTTATATTGCGTCTTATTACTTACACTTATATCGTGTTATAGCCACTGTTCTAATAAATATTAAGCATTTACTTTGTATGTATGGATGTTAATGGTTGTGTGTTCATGCTCTCAAGCTTTTGTCGTCTTAAATAGACTAAGTTCTTCTCGCTGCTGAGTCCAACGTTGCGCCATCGATTCCCTGAGGCCAAACATGCAGTGGCTCTATTTCCTTCTTTGAGGCCAAGGTTATGTGCAGTGGCTCTATTTAATTTATTGCATCATATACATTTCTTTGTGTGTTTTCCATGATGATGGTGTGTGCATGATGCTCAAAATCAAAACTAGTGTATTCTTCATCTTTCCCCATTTCGGTCTAATTTTTTGCGTTTACTGAGAGCACCTCCCCTTGGCTATTGGTCAGTAAAGTTATACAATTTGCAGGTGTCTGAGCAATCACCTTTATTGTTTTTTCTTGCTGAAGTGAAATTAACAGTGAATTGAGAATATATTGCCATCTGATATACTTGTATATATGTATAGCTAATGTTAGCAATTGACTTAGACAGTTACAACAGATACAACACCTGGCATCCACATGATCCACATGCATTTTAGACATTTCTCACTGACATACTTGAGAGTCACGATGTTACCTGTTCATAAGGAAAAGCCAACTCTTCATTGTTTGTGAATCCACTGAGCTTGTGTAGGTCCCCAAACACAACTTCTTGTGGAAAAATATCTCAGACACTGCAGTCTGATTTATACAAGTTTTGTAGATGGATTGTTAAACTGTTGAACTAAAGTGTTAGATTTTCTTTGTGATGAAGACTGTAGAGGAGTCCTTGGCTTCTACAGTTTGCTGCTTCATTGCCGTGTGCTCTGATCCACTCTTGGCTCTGTATGTTCTTGTGGCACTTCTACACTGCGCACTCAGAGTAACCATGTCCTCATTGACTGACCTCTGACACAGACACAAGACTCGGCCATTGGTGTAAGTTTCTGCCGCAAAATTTGAATGGCTCAGGCTATTAGCAAGGAGCAGGACTATATCAAGCATTTTGTTACTACAGACTGCTTACTTTACATTATAGTACAGGGCCAAGAGGTTAAAAATATGCATTACTTAAAAAATAAAATGTATTAGTAGTTGTAGATATTCACTTTAATTAAATATGTTTTTTACATATTTTAAAACTATCTCTGGGCCTTATTTTTAAATGGGTTATTATTTTCTAATAAAGATTTTATGCTCTAGGAACTTAGTAACTAAAACCAAACCCAAGGACAGCCCAACTCTCAAGTAACTTAAAGTGGTTGTACAGGTGCTCCACTGTATATAATGTATAAATATGTAGAAAATATGTGATACTGAATGAGCATGGCGCTTATTCCTTTATTGTACAGTGGTTCATGGCCACTTCAAATTCATGTAAAATGTAAGATCCTGCAACATTTTTAATAACTACATGGTTTCAGTAAAAGATTTTAAATAAAATGATAAGTCTTGTGCTCATTAGTCACTGTCACTGTTTAGTTCTATATGTTAATTTTTTGATAATCTGCTAATAGCATCATATAAGCCTCTTTACTTTTTACTGTTTTGGGACCATGAAAAAAGTTCCAAACTGGAAGTATGACTGTTGTGTAGAATACGTTTTGTATGAGGATGTTCAACAGCGCCTCTTGCTGGCCCAGTTGGGGTTACTGCAGATTTGTTATTTATTTTAAGAATCTTCCAGCCACATAGTACTTTTTGGGTCATCTGTGTAAATGTACAAGAACTGGTCATGATCCAGATGAAGTGGATTAACTGACTTTTCTAGACTAAGGTATTTGGTTCATTGTTTAAAGTTTTATAGAGAATTTCACTGCTACAATAACACAGAAAAATCAAAGACTACTTTAATAATCACGTGTCCATAAAACAAGTCCAAAAGACATTTCAGAATTAGTTTTAGAAATTGTGATTTTAATCAATTATAGATTTCATAAAACGTCTCTATACAAAAGTAATGCAAGTAATTGTTTTACAAGTCAGCTAATTGAGAAAAAAACTAAATGACTATAGTTGACTACTAAAATAATTGTGAGTTGCTGCCCTGCTCTTCAGCTCATAGATCTTCTCCTCTCCTGTGTGTCGATCGAGAAAAATTGACATAATGTGGTTCTTCCATTGTCTGTGGACAAGGAAACTTTAAAATTTACTTCAGTTGCAAAAGATAAATTGAATATCTTCATCTTGTGACTCACCCGCGGCTGTGCGGTTTCCCATTGTCTTGATTTTATAAACTGAAAATTAACATCACGTTCTTCCTCTTCCTGTAATGAAACATTATACACAGTGAATGTGACAGTGATGAAGTGATTAAACTCACAGCTCACCTCTCCTCCTTCTGGAGCCTGGCATCTTGGTTTGAAATATCTAAAAACATCAGTGAATGTCATAAATGTCTCCAAGATGACAAATGGCTTTTCCAATAAAATGACAAGAAGGGCCTAAACACCCAAGCCTGGTGAAATGTATTGGTTCATTGTTGATTCATGATACTTACAAAACGACAATCAGACAGACGACAAGCAGGAGGCCTATACCTGCACAGAGAATGGCATACCACGGGAAACCAGCTGCGTCTGAAAATGATTATGAAAAGTAATTTGATGGAGGGGGCAGGTGCTCAACTAGGAAGACTTCCATGTCACTTGAAATGAACTTATGCACGTTTTTAAAAAGTGAACTAATATGATTTTGCCTGTTAAGAGATTATTTTGAGCTGTGCACCTGCTGAGGTGTTGTAGAACTGAGGAACCAGTAAGAATATTTAAAAATAAAGGAACCAGAGCAAAATAAGATCATGTGAGGGGTCTGGGGGTCTTCCTCAGCAGATTTTTTATAAAATAGTTGTAATTTCCTATAATCTGGGGTGATTTAAATTAAAAAAAACAAACTATTTGTAGTACTTAGATACAGAACAATGGGATATATACAGTTGAAACCACACGTTTACATGCACTATATAAAATGACATATGCTTTTTTTCTCATTGTCTGACACGAAATCTCATCTCATCTCAATTTTGACTAAACTTTGCCTGTTTTAGGTCAGGTGTGTCTTCAAATACATCCACAGATATATCTCTAATTAACTCAAATGTTGTCAATAAATCTATCAGACACTTCCAAAGACAAGACAACATCATCTGGGTTTTCCCAAATTGTTTAAAGGCATAACTAATCTTATTGTATGTAGCTTCTGACTTTAAAGAAAGTGATGAAAAATGTTCTAAAAAATTATTCTATTATTCTGGCATTTAGCAAATAGAAATAATTTTAGTAATCCTCATTAGCATAAAATAGGAAAAGTTTAGTCTGATTTCACGTCAGACAGTGACAAAAAAAAGCATGTGTTTGTGATTCTATGTACACTTCTGGTTTTAACTTTATATATAATTATATTGTATATGTTTATTAGACTTTAACAAGTTGTCTACTTTTTATTGAAATACTGAACTCTTGTGGCCTCCTGTCAGTGGTTCTCTGCAGCCCCAGTCCTCTGCTCCCTCCCTGTTCTCCAGTGCACTGAGCTGCACTGGGCACAAATTCTCCAGACAACAGTCCAGTCTGAAACATTTACTCAGACACAGACATGTATGTGTTATGTTGTTTTTGATGAGAATTCAACAGATGTTTTCCGAGATTGCTCTTGCGCATCGCCGCAATATACTTGCACTGTTGAATCTAAAGAGCTATTATTTCATCAATTGTTAAGGCAAAGGGGCTGGTGCTTGAGAACCATCTGAGTTCGGTCTGTGCATGTTCCTGCTGCCAGTATCAATGCAAAATGTCTATGGGTGTTTCCTAGGAAAATGCACAGAGTATTTTTTATTCTTTTTTATTCTTTTGAGTCTCCTTATTTAAGTTTAATAAGACTCTGGTTCCATTTTAAGATTATGAAGACGCAAACACTAAATCCACTGTTTTCACTAGTGAACTGTGCATCTGGTGTTTAATAGTATTATCTACAGCACCTAGTCTTTTTTTGGCAGTGTAGTTTAGGGAGGAATTTAGATGTTTAGTCCTACTTTAAATTGAATGGTAACCTACCATTTATCCTCAGCTGAATGTTTGGAGAGGTCCCATCTCCGAGTGTATTTGAGGCCACACAGTAATAGTCTCCGCCTTCAGTGAAGTTGAAGCTGTACGTGTGTCCCTGGCCGACTTTGGCTGGTCCCTGTGAGCTGTGTCTGAACCAGGTGAAGTGGGTGGACAGGAGGCTTGGCTCTGCTGGAGCAGCTCAGCGTCACTGACTGACCTGCTGACAGTGAACCGGACGGGACTGACCTCCACTGAGGTGTTTTTTAGGACCATCTGAGACACACAGGGAGGTTTAATGTCATACTGTGGAATATTTCAGGCACAACAATAATATTTTCATGTAAACAGACTGAATCCATCAGTGTGTTTCACTCACATGAGACACTGAGAGTCACGTCACTGTCGGCCATTTTGACTCCTCCACTCACAGGATACTCTGCATTACACTTTATCATTAGTCCATCATGGGCGTCTGTCAGAGTGATGTTCTGTGTGATTCTAGTGGTAAATGTCCCGTCTGCGTTGGTCTCTGTGATGTGGGCAGTGCCTTGGTGGAGGTCCCATGTGAGCTGAGGAGGGGGCGTGTGGACAGGGAGTGACAGCTGAGCAGGTTATAGTCACCACCTCTGTCTCTGTCTGTTTACCAGAGACTTCTATTGTGTGGGGCTCCAGGGAGAGTCTGAGAAGAGTCAAAACATTTGGGGAGAACATTACAATCTAAAAAAGGCAATAAACCAAGACCTAAGCTGATGCTGGTCAGATGGGAGTGGAGGCTATTTACTGTGCACAGAAGTAGAGTGAAAATGTCATTCAAACATTCAAACTTGTTTATAACAGGTGTATGTTAGAACCTGATGACAAAACTAATGTGGAAAAGCAGTTTGTCCCTTTGAATATAAACCTGTGTCAACAAAATACTGTTTGACTGTAAAACAAACTGCTATTCAGAGATGAAACTGTATAAACAAACATTGGAGCTGATTGAATGTAAATCCTAAACAGATATACACACAGAATATAAGAATAAAAGTTTGATTTGCATTAAAATACAGACAGTAGCCTGTTCAAATGGTCTTGGGTTTTGCAGAAACTATTTTGTCCCTGTACAAATGAGACAATGTGAATAAAATAAAGACATAACATCAAAATGTTTTTTTTTCTTATTAACCTTTGAATAAATAGTAAAAGTGTCTTACCTCTGACTGTTATTTGAAGAGTGTCACAAAGAGCTGTGGCCATAAAACCACTGTTCTGTACTCTGAAGTAATATTTGTCTTCGTGCCTTTTGCTTAAATTATAAAACATTGTGGTGCAGTTTTTTGTTTTTCAGGTTCCCAGTGAAGTTCATGGGATAAGACTTACTGGAGTCTCCACTGACTGAAAACCCAAACTTTGGATCCTTTTTATCATGAATATTTTTAAACCAAATCCCAGTGACAGGGTTTGCAGTGTTTATGTCTCTATATGTTTTTAAAATTTTATAGATGCATGGGATCCACAAACAGGAGCCACTCAGAGCCTCCATTGGACTTGGAGTTTTAATGGACAAATCATTTCTTGGATCACAACAGTCAGCTCCTGTAAAACATGCTCAGGGTTAAAATGACAGTAACAGAAAATGCAGAGTACACACAGGTGTTCACCATGTATCATTCATGTTTATTCTTACAAATACTCAATATAAAACACACATAAGTGACTGTGGTGAATCTTTATTCTGAAGTTTAACAAGTCCCACTGAAAAAATAAGAGAATTAAATAAACTTAACTCACCTGAACTCAGCAGTAAAAGTTGTATAATTTGAATGAGCATTTTCCTTATTGCTTCAGAATTAACAATAAAAAAAAGTTGGTCTAATAGTGCTCTGCTTAACGAACCTGCTCCAGAGTCGACAGTGAAGATCTAAATCGTCTTTGTGAGTTGTGAGAATAACAGTGACTTCCTCTTTGTGACTTTGTGGTCACAGACAAACCAAACCACAAAGAAAAAGGTAAAGTTGGCAGCACCGTGGGCTCAACATTATAAGAAAAATTTGTCTTTACTATTCACAATAATTTGTAACTTATAATCAGGGCCAAAACTGTCAGTTTTGTCTGGGGGGAAAAATAAACCAAAAACTAGAACTATGCCTCAAAGGGCGTTGTAATGATACCCAATCATAAATTCAACAACTATGTCATTATATTTAAGCCATTATCAACCACTTCACGTTACGTCACCTTTTCTTTACAAATTTACAGCAGTGTGCATACACTTGTGCGTCACCCACACAAACAATTTACACATCAAATGAAAAATACAGCTCTCATCCTTCCGAATATGCAAACCACCTGCAGTCACCACAGAGCTGACAGGAAAGACGTTTTTACAGAAAAGCCACAAATGTGGATTTGGACTTTTGAGGCTCTGGTTCTGTCAAACATCAACATATCCCACAAAGTTGGTCTCATTTGTTCTGTGCAGGTCCAGAGAATATAATCCAGTCAAGAAATTATGTCCACAAAATAAATTAGATCCTCCATGTCCAATCTGCTGCAGGAAAGTGAAATCTGCTCTGTCATTTTTTGCATTTCTTTGATCAATTTCAGACATATAAGCTTCTGACAGCGTCAACTTTGTTCCTCAGTGTTAAACACACGTGTTAGCTTCTGACTGACTCCAATGTTGGCTAATAAGATGCACCAGACAGAGAATCAGTGCTACAAGTGACTGAAAGTTTACGCCCCACTCTCCCCTGTGTAGAATCAACCAGATACATCAGACACATTTAGTGATGTTTTCTCCTTACAGCCAATGAGCAGCGGAGCACGACGATGTTTAATATGCCATGGTTTTTTTTAAACAGACGGAACAGGCCGAGTGCGTAAAGACAGTGGCCCGTGTCCCAATTCGTCAAATGCAAACCCTTCAAAGTACCATTCGAAGTACCGAAGTATCCGAGTACCGCTCGAAGTATCGTCTGAAAATGTATAATCCTCAGTGTTTCCGCCATCTTGCCAAATGGGGGACAGCCCTAAACCACAGACCGGACTTGCACCACTGTGTTTGTGCATGTATTACGTACATTACATCTGTTATTTTAAATAATTTATTATTATTTATTTAAATTTGATAACCCTACGATGTTAGTACGTGGTTATCTGAGAGACAGACATAATCTTTACGCACACGCTCCACAAGGGACATATTTACTACATCACATTTAGCTGGAATTACGCTTTTTACCAGGGCAGAGGAGGAGTTTTGATGGAGTTTCATTCATATTATGTTTGGCTTTAACTTTACGCGCGGACACTGCAGACTGTGACTGAATGTGGAGATTATTAAGTACAACACGACACTATTTCAACTCTTCAGTTTAGAAAATACACTGCGCTTTTGGGACTTTGGCTCAGACTGTGGTAAAACCCAAAGGCTAAAACATGAGGAAGTGTCGTGTGACGGTGCTGGGGCCATTGTGACTTGTGTTGTGAACATCTGCACTGCTGTTCAGTTTATTTTACTGGTTCATTAACACAGACATTTAAAGTTAAGGAAGTGAAGAGTGTCCAGCCTCTGATGTTCAGCTGAAACAGCCCGGTCACACTGACTGTCCAGAAGCATCTTACACTTCAGATATTGTATCTATCAAGTGTAAACTGCATCATCGTTTCTCTCTGCTTGTGTCCTACATTTCTAAACCAAACTTATAAACTTACCCGACATGGAGCCTGTTTAAAGTTTTGTAACTGCTTTCCTCCTCCTCCTTTTTCAGGAGCCTACGACATTAAGTCATATATATCACTCTTCAAAGTCTATAACATTATATTTGGCAAACCGTGAAATTCAGTAACTTTGCGTTTTGGCGACAGAAATACGACTTAATATGATTCGCTCCAAAAACAACTTTGAGACAGTAACTCTAGAGGGAAAAATCATGTTTAAAAACTCTGAAAAGTTAATTTTACATAATAGGTCTGACTACTCTTTTTTTTCTCATTCATCTTCAGTTATGTTATATGATAAAAAAAAACCTTCATTAATAATTCATCATAATGACATGAGTAATCTAACCTGCCACATGCACTTTTGATGTGTTCTGCATGTTTTGGGTTCACCCTGGGCCTGGGTTGCATCTTTTGACAGTGACTATTTAACAGAGATAGAACTTATACAGAGGCAAATATTAATAGAGCATCGTGTGACTCAGAAGAGGTGTTGATGAAATGAGGGAGAACAGAAGCCACAGTGTGAAGATGTGGTCTTTTGATAAATCTGTCTCTTGGCTCCATCTGGGAGAATGACATCATCATATTCTAGAGCATGAAAACCACCAGTTTCTTTGTCTGGGTTTTGTTCCAGGATTAGTCTCAGTTTAGTCCCAATTCTGATGGAGTGTTTGAGTGAGTGTGAACACATCCTAAGTCTAATTAAAATGAAATAGAAGTTTACATTTTGTTTAATATGTGTTTATGTAATATTGAAAATGGTTCACAGGATGTATCTGCTCTAAACCGTGTGACACTGGTCCTGATATAGGGCTTATCTCATCTAAAACACGACATTTCTCTGTGTAGTTTAGTATATTTAATAGTGTCAATGAATCTGAGAAAAAGGTATCAACAAACTTTAATAAACATGAAATATTTAATTTACACACTTACTGTATTTAATATAATAAGACCAGGAAACGTCTTAATAATGTGATGAGTGAAAGCAAGAAAATTAGTCTGAATGAACTCTCCTGCAAATATACAATATCAAAAGTCTTATTCAGGCTCAGACCGAGCACAAAGATACTTTCACTTGCTGCTTTATAAATGCATCATTAATATTCAATATAAAGCCACTCTAGTACATGTTGTTTTGCAGGTATCTGATAAAATACAACAGAAGCAGGTAACACTAAACACAAATGGTTTTAATGTTGATTTGCAGTGGCACGATCGACATGTGCTGCTGCCTCTGGGCTCTGTGGATAAGACGACACACAGAGTTAAACAGCCTGACAAAAGTGGATTCATCAAACTTTACCTGTTCCTGTTTCTTGACACAAGTTGATCTAAACCAGCTGAAAATAAATCACAGGAATCAGTTTGACTTTTTGACTCGTGGCCTCTACTCACTTATTAATGTGCTGCATATGTTCATCTTAAAGCTTCACTGTGGCACTTTTTGGTGGAGGGTCTGACACCTGCTTGTCTCCATGGAGATGTTATTTCTTTGCCTCGAATGTTCCACAATAAACATTAAAATATAAACTCATCTATTTCCATGGAGACAAGCAGGTGACGCCCCCCAGACCAAGTTACAGGTCAGATCTGTGGAGAAGTGACCCCCTCACAGTAAGAATGTAACAACAACACCTGAAACTGAATAAATGCAACACAAATGTAATAAAAAATCCAACTACATTAAGTTGGTAGAAAGTAAAAGCAAAATAAATATTGTCTTTACTTCAAATTGATATAATGCAGGTCAAATATCTGGAAACAATAAGTTACTAGAATAAACCTTTTGGTCTCACCATTCAAGAAGGAGCAGGGAGCTGTAGAGCAGGATAATCCCACAGAGCTTCACTATGTTGTATGGGCCAATCCAAGTCACAGCACTGGGTCCAGACTCTGACAAAGGTAAAGACACAGACTGAATGAACCAATGTTTCATCTGCTGATCTTCTAGAAGTAACATTTTAATATCCTAATAAATTGAAATAACAACAATTTGTTACATTCCATCACTGGAAACAAATAGACCAAAAATGTAGATTAAACTCATGATTCGCTCCCAAATCTTCAGCGAGGTCAGTCCATACCCTTCACTTTTCTGCAGTACATTTGTGACATGTTAGAGCCACATGAACCATGTCACACTCTGAGGACTTCAGGGACCAGCCTCCTGCTGGTCCCAGAGTCAGGACTAAACCAGGACTAAACCAGGACTGAACCAGGACTAAACCAGGACTAAACCGGGACTAAAACGGGGACTGAACCAGGGAAATCAGAGTTTCAGTTTTATGCAGCTAAAACCTGGAACATTCTTCCTGAAGATGTGAGACAGACTCAACTTTAACATTGTTTAAATCCAGGCTGAAAGCAGTTCTGTAGCTGTGCATATGACTGAAAGGGTTTTATTCTACACTCCTGTTTTAATGTTCATTTTACAATGACTATTTATGTTTTAATGTGTATGTATTGTGATTTGAATGTCTTTCTTATTCTGTAAAGCACTTTGAATTACTTTGTGTACGGATTTACAAATAAACCTGCGTTGCCTGTCGTGTATATAAATCCTTCGCTGATGAATACACATTTGGGTTGACTAAAGACACATCAATTGATTAATCGACTAAACAAAAAAGACCTGCAGACCTACTGTACACCAGCTTACCATCTGCACCTGGAACAACAGAAACAAATGATTCACAAACAGGTGCATTATGGGAACTACAAACATAATCTCAAATATGCTGGTTTTCTCACGTTTAACACTGAGAGTTATGGTGGTTTGTGCCATCTTGTTTCCTCCATTCACAGGATACGCAGCAGAACACGTGATGTTGTGTCCATCATGAGACGACATCAGTGTGAGTGTGTGTCTGATTTTAGTGGTAAATGTCCTGTCTGCGTTGGTCTCTGTGATGTGGGCAGTGCCTTGGTGGAGGTCCCATGTGAGCTGAGGAGGGGCGTGTGGACAGGGAGTGACAGCTGAGCAGGTTATAGTCACCACCTCTGTCTCTGTCTGATCTCCAGAGACGTCTATGGACGGGCTCCAGGGAGAGTCTGGGGAAGAAATAAAACTTGTTCATATTTATTTATATATATTTTATTATTGTTCAATATATTTACAGTGACAGATCAGAAAGACTCATGAGGCGTATGTGACGCTCATCAGGTGCTTAAACCTGCTTTGGTCATATAGATACACTAAATAACCAGTGATAGGATGAATACTTTTAAAATGAATTTAGCTACAGAATACTGTATTTTGTAATGTATTCTGATACTTGGACCAATCAGAGTACTGTATTCTGAATACTTAGAATACTTTTACATTGAGTTGCATTATATTATAGGGTAAAAATGACACAGGATTAAAAACAGTTTTGTTTGTTTCACTGTTTGTTCTGTGTTTCCTGTCACTGCCACAGTATATTCCTTTAATTTTAGAAGTAACTGTATTCTGAATATCACCAAATGACAGAGTAACTGTACCAGACAGTACAGTTACTCAAACATTTTACTCTGAAGACACATTCTTGGGACATGTTTTCAGTTACTTCACATCACTGTAAATAACACACTTATAAATACACTTTATGCATTTCCTGAATGTGTCATTCAGCCATATTTAACCAAACCCATGTGCAATACTCAAGTCACTTTATCACTTTCACTTTGTATATCTATATGTATATATATGTGTATATTAGAGTTTTATTTTTGAGTCTATTTCTTAAATTATTTCTAACTATTTATCTATTGCCCTGTTTCTTCTGTTCTCTATGTGTGCCTGTTCTCTGTGTGTGCGGTGCAATGCTGGAATTTCCCCACTGTGGGACTAATAAAGGCTTATCTTATCTTATCTTATCTTATCTTATCTTAAACCTGACTCGTATTTGTCCTGGAGGAGGGCCTCCATGTTGCCATGGAAATATCCGATTTTAACTTATTCCCATAGAATCATGCAGGTGCTGTCTCCAGAAAGTTACTGTGTCTTTAAATGTTATTTTTCATCTTATATTAATAAACTGAGAGAACAACACAGTGTCCAGCGGTTTTCTGACCAGAACTCAAGAAGTGAAACACCTTCTCTCAAAAAGTTTTGTCCAGTTGACAGAACTGAATTTGTCTTTTACCATGGATCAGACCTGGACGACTGAAGAATGACACAAACCTCTGCCTCTTGTGCAGGTTCAGTGTATATGGTTTATAATATTCAATTACTGTGATTCGTAAACATGCACACACTCGCTGGTATAATGTAGGCCCCGTGGACGTGTACTGGTCAGTATCTTACATCAGTAACCTTTTGAAATATCATCTGGCAGAATTTGGCAACTTCTTTAAAACACAAATCCAAAAAATAGTGGGTCAAATGTTAAGCAAAAGTTCCTCTTTCTGTGCTGTTTAAACACTGAAGTAAACTGTAACATCCTTATTACAGACGACATCCACACGTGTCCCGTCTGTTTTGGTCCTGGTTTGGTCCCAGTTCAGTCCTGGTTTAGTCCTGGTCCAGTCCCAGTTTTGACAGTTTGACAAAGTTTAACATAATCAGAAATAAATGACTTTACCTCTTACTTTTATAGTGATCGGTGAACACAACGCTGTAGACCTGAAGCTTCCATCCTCCACTCGGAAGAAATATGTGTCAGTATGTCGAGGTTTTAACTCCTTGAACTCAGTGGTGCAATTTTTCTCACTCACTTTTCCAGTAAGTTTAATTTCATCATTAACGCGTGGATTTCTGCTACTGTTGAACAGAACATGTACTGAGTTTGGTGTTACAAATTGGCTTTGGTTTCTAATCCACACAGCAGCAGCTTTTTCGTCTCCGGGGAATGTCAGTCCTTCTTTGACTGTGAAATGACACGGGATCAGCAAACAGGAGCCTCTCAGACCCTCCAGAGTCAAAGGAGTGATGAAAATGCCCGGATTATGTGGACAGGAGGTCGCCACAACTGGAAAAATACAAAAACATGAATTTTACTTGAACTTAAATAAACATCTGTACAGAGAATGGCCTAGAATGTTCCACCCATCTACTTGTACAGATGTTGAGTGTTTTTCAAGGTATTTTTAGAGATAAAAACCTGTAACTGAATAAATGTGAAATAAACACATTTAATTTTACACTTTGGAACATTCCAGGCAAATCAGAAATCTTCAATGAAGTCACTGTGCATCTTTTTATAAACTTTTTATCTCCTTACTAATGTCTGACACCTATGAAACGCTTCAGTAAAACATAAAACATTTTCAAATAAAATCCAAATGTCTTAACTCACCCGACTGGAAGAGGACGATGCTGCTGTACACTGCTGCTGTCACGAAAAACACATCCATCATCTGTAAAGTATCACAAGTTTGATTATTTGTTGATCTCAAAGGAAATAAATCTATGAGCTGAACGAGTTTGGTCTGCCTCAAAACGACACAAGACTGAAGAAAACTAAAAAGACACATCCACTTCCTCTTTGTCTCGTGTTTGGCAAGAGTCTCGTCAAAGGAAACTGTGAAACTGTTAAAACTGTCACTTCTCCTTAAGAAGCTGTTAACTTTCTTCTTTTGTGGGTCACTGGACAATCGTATTTGTGACAATCTTTTTTGGTTCTTGTGCCAAAATCCCCAAGTATGAAATAGTTTAAATAAAAATGTGTCATTATGAATGTGCATGTAGTTAAAATGAGCCGCTCACATAATCTCAGTTCAGATCATAAAAGGATCAGTCACAAACATGACGAGGCCCTGATGTATGTCCTGTCTGCATATCCTGTCTCGCTTCACTGTTTTATCTCGACATGTCCAATAACAAAGTGTTTCAGACGCTCTCAGGCTGTGGGGTCCAGACTGTCCCGTTCACACCGGCCCAAGCACCACTCTAACAGAAAATCCTCTTTTACGTCGACCTAAGTCGAGGCAGTGTGAAAACGACCTTAGACTGGTATAAACACCTGGAAACACACAAAAAACCCATCCCAATCATAATTTTAAATTTAAGTTTATGGGCTCATGGGGGCCCTCTGGTGGCCTCGAGGCCTTATGGTGCGTTCACACTGGGGCGTCAGGGGTCACAACACGAACAATGGAGGAGGACGTCATCCGCACCAATGCGGGACAACAGGTCATCGAACTGGGCCTGGGTCACACGGAAATACCACTGGAAGTGCTGATCATCCAGACGGAGCTCCTGGAACAAGTGATGGAACTCACCAAACTCTGAACGCCTCTGAATTATGTCTTGAACCCAGACACGCCGCCGCGGAGCCGATCCCCTCCGTTGATGACTTTTGTGCAGTAAATACACCAAAGCTGTTCTCTCAACATGGTCTGTCATTGTGCACAAAAAGCACTCGACGCTCTAGATGCGCGTCCAAGGCGTCTGCCATCAACTGCACGGGCGTCCAAATAAAGGGTACGTCCCGGTGTGAACACAGCATTATGCTATAGAGGCGCTGGACGCCTCTATTTGGACGCCTGTACTTTCGAGGGCAGACGCCTTGGACGTCCAAGACACGTGTCCAAAGATCTCTGCATAAAAGTCATCAGCGAAGGCGATCGGCCCTGAATCCAGATTCAGTCCTAAAATGCCGTTGTAATAAATGTGTATTTTCATGTGTGTTCACCTGCACAGGTCCTGCAGATGGAAAGTAGCAGTAACTAAATCTGGTACAAATCATCTTTTCTTTTGTAAGATTAATGCACTTGTACACGGTCCCTGACAAATAAAAAAGAAATAAAGAAATTAGTCTTAGTTTAGACCCAATTCTCATGTAGTGTCTGTGTGAGTCTGAACACATTTTAGTTCGAATTAAAATAAAATAGAAGTTTACATTTTGTTTAATATGTGTTTATGTAATATTGAAAATGGTTCACAGGATGTATCTGCTCGAAACCGTGTGACACTGGTCCTGAAATAGGACTTACCTCATCTAAAACACGACATTTCTCCAAACATGGTCTTGTCTTTACAAATCTGCCAACTTTGTTCCACATTAAAACCACAAATATGGAAATGTTAAACGTTGAGTCGGCAGAGGTTGATTTTTAAGTGATCATGAAAGTCTGTCAAAGCAACATGTTTTTAGAGAATATAAAAGTTAATTTAAAATTATACTAAAGTCTTTCCAGTCACAAAAGTCACCAATGAATCAGAGAATCAACAAACTTTAATAAACATGAGACACTTTATTTACACATTTATTTAATATAATAAGACCAGGAAACGTCTTAATAATGTGATGAGTGAAAACAAGAAAATGAGTCTGAATGAACTCTCCTGCAAATATACAATATCAAAAGTCTTATTCAGGCACAGACCGAGCACAAAGATACTTTCACTTGCTGCTTTATAAATGCATCATTAATATTCAATATAAAACCACTCTAGTACATGTTGTTTTGCAGGTATCTGATAAAATACAACAGAAGCAGGTAACACTAAACACAAATGGTTTTAATGTTGATTTGCAGTGGCACGATCGACATGTGCTGCTGCCTCTGGGCTCTGTGGATAAGACGACACACAGAGTTAAACAGCCTGACAAAAGTGGATTCATCAAACTTTTACCTGTTCCTGTTTCTTGACACAAGTTGATCTAAACCAGCTGAAAATAAATCACAGGAATCAGTTTGACTTTTTGACTCGTGGCCTCTACTCACTTATTAATGTGCTGCATATGTTCATCTTAAAGCTTCACTGTGGCACTTTTTGGTGGAGGGTCTGACACCTGCTTGTCTCCATGGAGATGTTATTTCTTTGCCTCGAATGTTCCACAATAAACATTAAAATATAAACTCATCTATTTCCATGGAGACAAGCAGGTGACGCCCCCCAGACCAAGTTACAGGTCAGATCTGTGGAGAAGTGACCCCCTCACAGTAAGAATGTAACAACAACACCTGAAACTGAATAAATGCAACACAAATGTAATAAAAAACCCAACTACATTAAGTTGGTAGAAAAGTAAAACAAATATTGTCTTTACTTCAAACTGATATAATGCAGGTCAAATATCTGGAAACAATAAGTTACTAGAATAAACCTTTTGGTCTCACCATTCAAGAAGGAGCAGGGAGCTGTAGAGCAGGATAATCCCACAGAGCTTCACTATGTTGTATGGGCCAATCCAAGTCACAGCACTGGGTCCAGACTCTGACAAAGGTAAAGACACAGACTGAATGAACCAATGTTTCATCTCCTGTTCTTCTGTAATTGTCATGATAAAGAAGAAATAAGTAACATGTTTAACTTCTTTAATGTATTTCAAAGTCTCTCTGGTGGTTACAAAGGTGATTTTGGGGTGATTAAAGGCTCCACTGGCTCCCCCAGCCGTCTCCAAGCAAAAAAACAGACATGCAACTCAGTGACACCTGACAGTGCATTCTCACAAGTGACCTGTAGGGGGAGAGCTATCGCTAAAAATACTTATTTCTGCTTTAATATCTCTGAGAACTCTACCAGTGATGTTTATGTCGAGCTTGGGATTCAAACGATCGACTTTTGGATCAGTGACACTCTACCAACTCAGAGACTTTAGCCCCTCCCATCTGGAATGTCCCCAGTGTGGGACAAATAAAGGTTATTTCATCTTATGTTATTCATTAGTGACTTATATTAACATTTAGATGACAAAAACTGGTACTGGTACAGAGAATACTGCACTTTAGAGTGACATACCTGTTATACTCAGTGTAATGTCTGGAGATGATTCATTTCCAAGTGTGTTTGAGGCCACACAATAGTACTGTCCCTCTTCAGTGAAGTTGAAGCTGTACGTGTGTCCCTGGCCGACTTTGGCTGGTCCCTGTGAGCTGTGTCTGAACCAGGTGAAGTGGTGGACAGGAGGGCTTGGCTCTGCTGGAGCAGCTCAGCGCGTCACTGACTGACCTGCTGACAGTGAACCGGACGGACTGACCTCCACTGAGGTGTTTTTAGGACCATCTGTTGGTGGATATATTAACATTCAAAAGTACTACTAATATCATATAAAACATGTTTTAGTGGATTACATTACAAAAGTAATGCCTTTTAAAGGCGTTGTACCTGATTTAAAAACGTGAAACACAGAACTGGTTCATTTTAAATGATTTACAGTGGTACAAAGTTATTCCTCACTTACCTTATGCATTCTGAGCATCCTAATTATTCACTGTGATGAGTTTATAAGCACTTTTCACAATTTTCAGAGGCAAGAGCAATATTTTATGTGATGGTAAATTTAGCATGTAGCATGCTAATGATGCACTTCCTTATTATCGGATAATGAAATGCTTTACAATTAACTGCAGACCATTTATCTGTCGTGTCAAATGTGAACATGCAGGTGTGACCCAACCCCTGGACCGTCCTGTAGCTCCTCTTTAAATTTAAACTCAAACAAACTCCATCCTGTCTCAGCAGTTGCTATAGCAACACTAAATATTAGACTTACATGTAACATTGAGAGTGATGGTATCTTCTGTTGTTTTGACTCCTCCACTCACAGGATACTCTGCATTACACTTTATCATTAGTCCATCATGAGCGTCTGTCAGAGTGATGTTCTGTGTGATTTTAGTGCTAAATGTCCCGTTGGTCTCTGTGATGTGGGCAGTGCCTTGGTGGAGGTCCCATGTGAGCTGAGGAGGGGCGTGTGGACAGGGAGTGACAGCTGAGCAGGTTATAGTCACCACCTCTGTCTCTGTCTGTTTACCAGAGACTTCTATGGACGGGACCCCAGGAGCAGCTGAGAGAGAAACAAAAAACTAAAACATGATTTTGAAAATACTTTTCTCTAATGTGAAAGAGCTGCTGTTCACCTTCATACTAGTTCTACGCCCAAATAAAGTGATTTGTTACAGAAAATACATTTGTAGTTCAGCTGAACAGTAGCCTACTGTTATTAATAGAAATATCTCGGTTGTAGTTTTTTGCTTTATGGAAAAATCTCCCAAAAAATAATTTTAGAATCACATACGAGTTTTAGCCCTGTTCATTTCTGCCTCTGTGTGTAATGCACAGACCAGGAGTCACCGACCTTTTTGAAACTGAGAGCTACTTCATGAGCACTGAATCATACAAAGGGCGACCACTTTAATGTTTAACTTTGTATTTGTCTGTCATATATCTGTGTTTTTAAAATGACTGTTGTGTACTGCACTCTGGTCAACTCTGTTGTTTTTAAAGTGCATTAGAAATAAAGTTGGATTGGACTGGATTGGATTTAATACGCTCTTCTGAAATAAAAAGAAAGGCCCAGTTTGCTTTTAGTTATTCATTATTATTAATGATTAAAGATAATCGTCTTTGTGGAGACACTGATCACGTTAATGATTTCTCACAATCAGCAGTGACAGAAGGTGGGAAACAGATCAATATTCAGCACTTTAACTGTATTAATCTGTAATTAATTAATTGTTAAATTTTCAGATGATCACTTACATCACTACATCTCATAGGAAAAGTGTCTCATTTTCATGAGGCGCTGGCAATCCTTTTTAACAACATAAACTATGTTGCACCATGTTTCAAAAAGTTATCACTTATGTAATGTTAAAGAAAAATCAACTTACATTTTTAAAAATAAATCTTGGTTGCTTTTTGTAACTTTTTTGCCGGTCTTGTGAAAAAAGACTGTTGTTTACCCAAAGCTGCCTTTAGCTCACGTGCCTTTTCTGCCGTTCCCGCTTCCCACTGGGTGGTTACTGTGGAGCTTTTATGACACATAGTGAAGTGTCCGTCCACACTTTGCCACAACCACAGTCGCCGCAGATGACACACATGCAGGCTTCTTTTACACTCGTAAAATTTGTTGTGAAAGTGATTGTTTTTTTTTCGGCCATGTTTTGGGGTAAAAAAACTGCATCAGCATCTTCACAGAGCTCACGAGCTGAGCACTGGTTTTGTCACATGCACAATAACCTTTGAAGTAGACGTCAGAGTTCACCTTAACTTATCTAAACCCCACGTATAAAAAACATATTTTTAAGATATTGTCATTTTTAAATCTATATAAATGCAAGGATTTTTTCTTTTTTTTTTAAGCGACAGAATAAAATTACATTTTAGATTCAGCTCATAAGTGAGTTATGCTAGTTGTTAGAACCTGCACCGTGTTGGTGACTCCTGGCACAGACTCTATTTTCTGTTGGTTAAAGGGCAGCACATGCTTGATGGTGCTGCCTCAGTGCAGTGATGGATGTGTTCAGTAAGATGCTAAAACTTTACCAGATTTTGGCCCTTTCAGTTCAAAGGTGATAAACCTCTGCCACAGAAAACCTACCAGTTATTTGCAGAGTCATGTCTGGAGAGGTCCCATGCCGAGTGTATTTGAGGCCACACAGTAATAGTCTCGTCCTTCACAGATGTTGAAGCTGTACGTGTGTCCCTGGCCGACTTTGGCTGGTCCCTGTGAGCTGTGTCTGAACCAGGTGAAGTGGTGGACAGGAGGCTTGGCTCTGCTGGAGCAGCTCAGCGTCACTGACTGACCTGCTGACAGTGAACCGGACGGACTGACCTCCACTGAGGTGTTTTTAGGACCATCTGAGACACACAGGGAACTTTAATGTCATACTGTGGAATATTACAGACAAGGCAATGACATTTTCATAGAGACAAGTGGATGTCAAAAGTTGGAAAAGTTACACCAGAACAGACTGAATTCATCAGTGTGTTTCACTCACATGAGACACTGAGAGTCACGTCACTGTCGGCCATTTTGACTCCTCCTCCACTCACAGGATACTCTGCATTACACTTTATCATTAGTCCATCATGGGCGTCTGTCAGAGTGATGTTCTGTGTGATTTTAGTGCTAAATGTCCCGTTGGTCTCTGTGATGTGGGCAGTGCCTTGGTGGAGGTCCCATGTGAGCTGAGGAGGGGCGTGTGGACAGGGAGTGACAGCTGAGCAGGTTATAGTCACCACCTCTGTCTCTGTCTGTTTACCAGAGACTTCTATTGTGGGGCTCCAGGGAGAGTCTGCAGAAATATTATAAACAAGGAGAAATAAAATGTAAAAATGCATCACTGTCTTTAAATGATGTTTGTTGTAGAAAATTGGGCCCATACGTTTAACTAGGGCCTTTCTTTTCTTGCTGTAATAGACACTTAATATCACCTAGATTCAAGTGTGACCTGATAACTATCTGACATCTTTACTTAACCATGAACCACACACAGAATATATAAAGTACTTACCACTGATTTTTATGTCAAGAGGGTCACAAAAAGCTGTAGCTTTAAAAGGCAGGTTTTCAATCCTGAAGAAATACTTGTTTGAATATTCTGAGGTTAAATCATTGAACAAAGTCGTACAGTTTTTCTTTTTCAGGTCTCCAGTAATTTCCATTGGATATATGTTGTTCTTCAGACTGCTGTTAAAGATCACATTTTCTGGATATTTGCCAAAATTAGGATCACTTTTCATCCAAACACCAAACACTGGTGAATCATAAGACTCATGAGGTGTAAAGTTGCAGGGGATTTTTAAACATGATCCACTCAGAGCTTCAAGAAACTTTGGCGTCGTGACATTCAACCCATTGTTTGATACCTTATAGCAATCACCCAGGACAACTGTAAGCAAATATTTACTTGTTTAAAAAATAAAATACTTTTTGTATTTAAAGTTTTTGAACATGTAGCATCAATAATTCTCTTACCTGGACAAAGCAGTAACAGTAGAACCACTGGAGTTAACACACTGATACATCTCACTGCTGCTGCCATGCTTCTCTGCTACAACAAACACAACACAGCAGTACTCATCTGCATATTCTGAAGTATTTTATGAATTATTGTCATTATTTAAGTACTTAATATTAAATCTAACCTCATCAGACCAGAGGACAAACTCACAAATGTTAAACTTCCTCTTCACACTTCTGTTATGCAGATATTTATGTCAATATAAGGTCAATCTGCTGTGCTTCCTGTTAAAAATATGTGAGACAGTTACAGAATGTTGTCACGCCATTTCTATTTTAACACATTACAAGAAATAATATTTAAGTAATATTCAATTATTTCCAGGTAAAAACACATTTTCTTTCATTTTTAAGTTGTTTAGAGAGGCATTATTCAGGCGTAATGATTTTGTTTAAGAGTTCGCTCTGGAGATGTTTTTTCTTTGGTTGAAATTAGAGACAGTGATGTGACATTTGTGAAAGAATCGGCTCTTTTGAATGGCTCCTTAGCGAATCGACGAATGGACTCGGATCTCATTTTTTAAACGAACCAAGTCTTTTTCAAATTTTTATGCATTTTTATACTGATTAACACAGAAACGACGCAAGAATCAGCACAGAAGGAAAACAGGCGACACAAGTGAGAGAAAAACACATTTGGATCATAACAGCAGTTTATCTTTTTTTTTTTTTTGTATTATTATTATTGTAGTGAAACATCAAAGGTCAGACTCTCTCCTGCTCTCAGTTTGAACCATTTTTAACACATCTGAGCCTTGGTCATCTCTCTCTGTGAGGAGTTTTCAGATAAACTGAGTTCTCACGTTGGCTTCTGTCACAAATAAATAGTAAAAGAGCCAGTCTTGTGAACGGCTCTTTGAAATGAATCAATCCTTAAGATTCAGATCCCATAAACGAGTTGAAAGTCCCATCACTGATCATAGACTGTATAAAGAAGTGGACTAAGGCGTCACCCACAGCGTTCGGCTCCAGCCAAATGAAGCTCATTGAGGCCAGAGCAGTTATAGGGGCCAAATTGGAGCCGAGTTACAAACATCAGAGCGACCAAAGACCCAATCTAGAGCGAGGCTGTGGAAGGTAACGATCTGTGGAGAGGCGACCCTGCTCACTGTAAGAATGCATGTTTCCAAGGTACTAAGTTTAATATCATCCAGACAAAGAAACTGGTGGTTTTCATGCTCTAGAATATGATGATGTCCTTCTCCCAGATGGAGCCAAGAGACAGATTTATCAAAAGACACTGCACTTTGTCATTAAATATCTGAAAGGTAAATTCACAAATGTTGAACCTGATCATTTCTATTATTGACTAATCCAAAGAACTCACTGAACTCACAACAAAAATCTGCATTTTGTAACTATTAATTTCAGCTGTGCCTGCTGTATTAAATAATATTGTCCTATAAAATGTTGTGATGTATCTGAAACCAGCAATAACATCTCCATGGAGACAAGCAGGTGGTGGACCCCAGACCAGAAGAGTTAGTGCACCTTTAACTTCAGTCAGGTGAGAATGATATTTTTTTTATAAAATAGTGTCATTTGTATAAAGCTGGTTTAGTCTTACCTTAAGTAACCGTCTCCTCTCCCACAGTGACTGAGAAAGTTACTAAACATCTGAACTGTTCCTCACTCTGTGGCTGCTTCTGTTCTTCCCCATTTCACCACTACCTCTTTTGAGACAAACGGGTCTTCTATGAATTCTAGCCTCTGTAATCAAATTATAACATAATGATCTACGCATATCGTTGATTATAAGAATAGAACAAAAATATACCACCATCTTCTTCCTGCTTCTGAAGAGTGCAGATGCAAACCTTGCTTGCTCCTGCTGCTTCCTTCTTACTTTGCTTTTTAAACATTTTATCTCTTTCAGTGCTGGAAAATGGTGCTTAGTTATGATTTTCTTCCAACCAAGACTTTTAAACCATTTTTACATTTATATACAAAATTTGTGACAAGCCAGCGACATGTCCGAGGAAAGAAACCAAAAGGATTCTTTCTGTGAACTCTGTCAGAACTATCAGCAACAAATGAATGAGCTATGATCACTGATCTTTGTTTTAGATTCTGAAAAAGGACTTCACCAGTTTCTTCCTCTAACCTCCAGTGATCAGCAGCCAACCGTTACTTTCAGAGAAGAGGGTGAAAAAACTGCTACTTTCCACTTAAACCTGAGTGATACGGTGTATTTTCCAAAACTTTGTAAAGACAAGAATTTCAAGCCAACGCAACAAGTGATAAAAGACAATGTTAATATAGTTACATCACCCAAAATACAGCTACAAACAGATTTTTACCACTATCACAGATTGATGTTAACATACAAGCAGAAAATTGATATTTTTTTCAAAACAAGAGCAATAAAGTTGGCCAAAGAGGCAGACATGTGATCTGTGCCAAACGTCAAGGTCAGAGATATTGGCCATATTGCATAACACATCATCTCTTTATACTGGTTCTAGTGTTCATGGTGACTCTACACAGTGATCGCTGCAGCGACCTTCATTGGCCATAAATGCCTGCAAATACAAAGCCACCTCACTTCTCCAAATTGCCCATGGTACAATTAGAATATATACAGAGAGCCCACACCTACCAGTGTACTTTTGTTCTCACCACAGCCCTCTAGGCAAGGTAAGTTTATTTGTACAGCACAATTCATACACAAAGTAATTCAAAGTGCTTTAAAGAATAAGAAAGACATTAAAATCACACAAATCAAAAGATAAATAATCACAAATAATCATCATAAAATTAACATTAAAACAGAAGCTGCAGATGTTATTGATTTGATGTGACTGTTAAAGTTCAAGTCTGAGTCCATTATTAGCCCTAGATTTCTGGCCTGATTTGAAGGTTTTAGAGAGAGAGACTGGAGGTGACTCTGACACTTTCTCTATGTTTCTGTGGACGAAAGACGGTGATTTCAGTCTTGTCTTAGTTTAGCTGGAGAAAGTTGTTTTCATCCACACACTGATCTGATGCAGTGTCAGAGTGAATCCACTGGTTCAGATTCACCTGCTGCAGTGAGACATAGATCTGAGGGTCTCTGCAGAGTTGTGGTAGGACACATTGTTGCGGCGTATTAACTCTCCTAACGGCAGCATGTACAGATTGAACAACAGGGGTCCCAAGATTGACCCCTGGGGCACCCCACAGCTCAGGGACATTTTATCTGAGACACATTTTCCAATTTCAACAAAGAACTCTCTGTTTTCTAGATAGGACTTGAACCAGTTTAGTGGCGTACCACAGATGCCCTCCCAGTCCTTTAGTCTCTGTGAGAGGATCATGATCCACAGAGTCAAAGGAGACTCAGATCTAACAGGATCAACACTGAGACTTCATCAGTGTCAGGTGGATGTGTCGCCTTGATAAGAGCATCTCAGTCTGTGGTGGGTCTAAAACCTGACTGGAAAATATCGAAGGAGTTGTTAATTTGGATTTGAGATTGGTCGGTAATTGTTCAATATTGTGGCATCATGACTGCTCTTCTTCAGAAGAGGCTTGATAACTGCAGTTTTCAAAGCTCCTGGGAATGTTCCAGATTGAAGTGACATTAACTATGCAAACGACTGTTTTTTTTTGTTTGTTTTTTTTTTATTAGTTTATTTGAATAGGGACAATGCACATTAATCAACATTTCTGTAAATGCACCAGTATTAGCTGTACAGCTAGTTTTCAACTGTAGTCCCTAAGGCAAGAATGTAAAATGCCACCACACATAAAATACAAAGTTAGTATGAAATACAAAGTTAGTATGAAATACAAAGTTAGTATAAATAGTTTGGTTAAAATGTTCTAAAAGTTAGTGCACGTAAGTAGGAAATTTGTAAAACACTGTGACAAAGACAAAATCTACAGACATAACACAGAACAGATGAGGCAGGCAGAACATGGCAGCACAATTTCACATTTGGTGATCACAGGCTTGATTTAGAAGTAACCATTTTTTTACCATGATTTTAAAAGTCCTGAGTGACTCCGCACTTCTGACGTGAGGCGGGACAGTGTTCCAAAACTGGACCGCTCGAACTGAGAAGGCAGACTGGCCAAATGAGCTTTTTCTCAGAGGCACAACTAGATTTTTTGTGGCAGCAGCTCTGGTGTTTCTGCCACTCTGCGTAAAAAATTTAGAGAGTGGAGGAGGAGCAAGGGCATGGAGGATTTTAAAGACTAAGTTCGCATCCTGAAATTTTACTAAATTGTCCCAATTTAAAAGTTTATGTTTGCTCAAGACTTTACAATGGTGATGGCGAAAAGGTTTCATATCCAGGACTTTGAGCCTGTTTATGGACCGACTGGATTGGTTTCATTGTCGTCTTGCAGCCCTGGGACCAGGAGGTGACACAGTAGGTCAGGTGTGGTATTATCATTGCATTAAAAAATAAATTTGCAGCTTCTTGGTTTAAATTATGCCTGATATGTCTAAAATTTGCTATATTTAATTTCACTGTTTGGGTGGCTTTCTTTATATGTTGTTTAAAGGTTTGAATCTAACACAACACCCAAATACTTATATTGTGTCACGATGCTTATTTTTTTCACCTACAACGTAAACATCCGGATTTGAGGAAGTTGATGATCTTTTTGTAAAAAACATGCATTCGGTTTTTTTTTACATTTAGATGAAGACATGATTCAGTCAGCCAATTTGAAATGTGGACCATAGTTTCAGTCAGTTTTTTAGCAGTTTCATCTTTGTTTTTTCCATGTACACAGATCACAGTGTCGTCTGCATACATTTGTACCTCACATCCAGTGCACACTGTTGGCAAGTCATTGATGTAAAGGCTGAACAGGATCGGTCCCAGGATAGATCCCTGGGGGACTCCAACATTGTATGCCAGATGAGACGACAGTGTGTTATTAACTTTAACTGCTTGCGTTCTATGTTGTAAATAAGATTTGACCCAATTTAAAGCATCTGATGAGAAGTTAAATTGTGCTAATTTTGAGATAAGAATTTTGTGATTAATAGTGTCAAATGCCTTTTTCAAGTCAAGGAAAATGGCACCGACCACACCCCCTTTGTCCATTTTAGATTTTACACCTTCAGTGAAAAAGCAGGTAGCCGTGTCGGTGGAATGATTGGCTCTAAAGCCAAACTGCATGGGGTGCAGTCTGTACGGTGAGTTGTTGAGATGGCACAAAAGTTGGTCTGCGACACACCTCTCAGCTATTTTTGACACCACGGGTAAAATGCTGATAGGTCTGAAATTTGTAACCTCATTTACATTTCCTGACTTGAAAACTGGTGTAACAATGGCTGGCTTCCACATCACTGGGCACAAGGATTGTCTGAAGGAAAGATTAATCAATTTGGTAATGGGATCTGTAAGTGACTCTTTGTGTGTTTTAAACAAGGTAGAGTCCAGCCCATAAACATCTTTCGAGTTGGAATTCTTCAGTGCACTTATGATTTTATATACAGTTGACTGGGAGACTTCATTTAAGGAGAACACAGGTTGAGATGTAGTTCAGTAGTCTTACCCAAGCATACAGGGGGCTACTTTGAGTCAACATGTCAACAGATTCTACAAAGTATTTATTAAAAGCAGATGCAACTTGCAATGGGTCTTCTGTTAGACATCCTTCTATTTGTAGCTGAAATTTATTGTTTAAAGTTTTATGGTCTTTACCTGTTAGTTTCTTCAGTTGATCCCAAATCATTTTGCAATTTCCTTTTCCTTCACGCATTTTGTCAATGAAAAGGTTTGCTTTGGCATGTCTTAGTTCTTTTACAACTTTATTTCTGAGAGCTGTAAACTTTCGCTTGTCATGGATTTGTTTAGATTTGTGGGCTGATTTTAAGGCCAAATCTCTCTCTTTCATGAGTTTAAGTATGTTCTCATTAATCCATGGGAGCACATACCTTTTAAAATGTCTTGGTTTTGTTTCCTTTTGAAATTGTTTCAAAATAGATTGAATAGTAGAGATGAAAGTTTGACAATCAGCATCAACGTCTATTCCTAGTAGTAAGTTACTCCAATTTATTCCACCCATTTAATGTTAAAATTTGGCAGATCAGATTTGGGAATTTTAAAATATCCATTTCTAGTTTCAGTTTGGATAGGTCTTCTTTTTGGCAGTTTTCTGGATATAAGCGTTAAATTATGATCTGATAATCCGGTAATCATATTGAACGATTTTATTATTCGTTCTGGTTTATGCTAAATACCAGGTCCAATTTGGGTTTGGTAGTTGCAGTTATCCTTGTTGGCCCTTTGACAACTTGTACAAGATCATATTTTTTCATATGTTCTTAAGAGGCTTTCGCATATTTTTGTCTTCATAATTTATATTAAAAATCACCCATCAGGATTACTTCCTTGTTAAAGTCACATTGCTTGAGAACTTTGTCCAGGTCTTCACAGAAGGCAGTTTTAGAGGATTTAGGTGGTCTGTATAATCCCAGGAGGGTGAAGGACATTTGAGATGATAGTTCAATGTTAAGGCCAATACATTCCATGTCGTGCGCAGAGGCCCACTCAATCTGGGTGCACTGTATGGTGTTCCGTACATAGAACATGAACCCCCCTCCTTTGCCTTCTGCTCTGTCCTTTCTGAAGATTGTATATATCCTGGTACAGTCAGTGCAGCAGATGGAGAATTTTTGGTGTAACCAGGTCTCAGAAAGTCCCAGGTAATGTAAATTAGAATCAAGGAGCAGATGCTTTATCTGATCACTTTTGGGAGTGATACTTCGAATATTTAAATGACCTCCCAAAATACCAGGAGGTTTAGCAGAAGTGTCCCAGAGGACTCTGGCATTGTTAACTGTGTGTAGAACTGGTAGCTTTTTTAGCTTTGTAATAGCAGGGTTTAATGTAGCCAGTTTAGTTTTAGGGATGCATATGTCGCGAAACTTTTTTACCGTCGGAATCAAAGATAGAGCTCGAGTTGCACATCGAACATAATTCCAGTGACGGACCAGTGCGCTCCACATCTGCCCATGAACAAACATCCACACCTGGACTAGCCGCGTCGCCGCGCCGAGCCTCGAGCGATGCACCGGGTACAGAGACGCGCGGATCCTCCAGCCAACGGGGACCCGCCGCCACCTGCATCTCGAAAGCCACAGTCGACCCGACCGGTAAGCCGCCGCCACCGCGCCCGCCACCACACCCGCCGCCGCCGCCACCACCACCGGTAAGGACCACACGCTCCGCGTTTACCTCTTTGATGGTGGTTGTAGGGCTGGGTCCAGGACATTGGTGGACGTCACCGGAGAGTAGAAGGCAGAGCATGATGATAAGTTTGTCGCCCCGTTGTCTTTTTGTTGTAGTCATTGTCTGGCTTTTGACGTTGGTGTGGTAAGGTCTACGTGTCTGACCATGTGATGACGATGCCACAGGTATATAAGAGTCATTGTAGAGATGTAAAGACTAGGAGATGAGGAGACAATGTAAAGACAGGAGACCGGAGGGGTCTTTGACTTTAATGATGCTTGAATAAACAACTAAATGATGCAACTATCTGAGTCTTCCCGATCTTCTGCGTTTGTCCGAGTCATTTCCTAAAGCTGACAGATGGCTCCTGACATGAGTCAGACCAAAGGTTTCAAGGACAGAACTACTAGCACTAATACTGCTAATGCTGCTGCTACTACAGCTAGTTCTACTACTACTACTACAACTACAACTACTACTGCTGCTGGTATTATTATTACTACTACTACTGCTACTTCAACTACTACTACTTCTACTACTGCTATTACTACAACTACTTGACACTACCCCACACTCAGGTCTGCTGTCACAGGGAAATGGCTCCCTCTTCTGGGGAAAATAAGAAAAACTTAACATTACTACTTTTATTATTAACACGACTATAACTGCTGCTACTACGACTACTATTACTACTACTACTACTACGATTGCCACTGTTAATACTACTACTTCCATTATTAACATTACTACTACTGCTACTACAACTAAAGCTGCTACTACTACTGCTACAGTCACTACTGCTTCTGCTAATACTACTACCACTACTACTACTACTACTACCACTAATATTGCTGCTACAAAAGGTAAAAGTAGCTGTTAACTTGAAAACTACAGCTTCATGACATCACAAGGTGGAACAGAGCATTTTGAGCTTTGTTTTTTATAATAAATGTTCACTTAAATATGTGAATGAAACAAAACACGACTCCAGACATGTTTTTGAGGTAATATTTGAACATGGTTTAAAGCTTCACAAGAATCAGTTTTGTGTAATATAAGACCTTTAACTGCAGTGAGACAAGACACAGGAAACACTCATCGTACGATTAATGTGACCACGGGCTTCATGATGAAAAGTTAGGACGGTCGCCACAGTAATTAACAATTCAAAACAAAATATTTCTTTTGAATGATGAAAAGTCCTCAAAATGGCTCCATAAAACAAGAAGCTGAACAATATTAATATAAAAAAACATAATTGACACAGATCTCCTTTGTCCTGACTGCACCACCTGAGAAATACTGCACCATTATTGTGTTGTTTTTCAAACGTCTATCACAAAGTTGTTACTGAACCTTTCTGCTCCTCCAGTGACATGACGGGTCCATGGAGAATTTCAGCTCAAAAGAATAATGCTTGTGTCCCAATGCATCATGGGTACTGTACTTGTGTGACTGTAACTCCAGAAAATATTGTTTTTGTGTCAAGACCAACCGAGGTACAGTCTATGGTTCCAACGTTTTACAATTCTCAACAATATTCAAAGAAAAAACACATTACACATTCATTATGTACATCAACTTTTCAATATTTGGTCCAAAATGCAAGTTACAAAATCTCCAAAGTCCAAACAGCACAAGACGAAACATGACAGTTTATACCTTTAAAGTGGAGATGGTCCGATACAGATTTTTTGAGCCAATTGTGATATTTGTCTGAAGGTGAACAATAGTAAGGTTCACAAATTAACTTTTGTAAAAATACCTTTTATAATCTAGGATAACATAATTTGTGCATGATTGTGACAGGATTGTGTGAACATAAACACAGGGCGTCCAGAAAGTCTCTTTACAATTTAAAAATCTAAGTACAAAGGCAATTAGTAAGATATATTTTTTAGATTACTTTCATTGTACTCAGTGGTTCTAAAAGTGTTCAGTCACATTGCATTTCTGTATTTCAGGCGTCCTGTTGATTAAAGACACATCCTTTTGAATGAACCTCTAAGAAATGGCTCCTCCTCAAGAGAAGACACAATGTGTGTCATGGTTTATTGAGACTAAATCAGATTCAGACTCAATGAAACTACAGAACAAAGTCTGGAAGAGATCCACCATCACGTCCGTCAATTTGTGACACAAGAAATGTTTGGAGACAGGGACAGTGTGAGACAGAAAGAGAAGTGGACCACCAAGAACATCTGAGGAAAACATCGATGGTGTAAGAGGTGGATTAAATGAAGTTAAAAACTATGGAAACCACTGAGTACAACAGAACAAGTCTGATTATGATTTATCAACTGCCTTTGTAATAAATGTTTTCAACTGTAAAGAGACTTTATGGACACCCTGTATTTTAGGCCTAGTTGCTCTATTTCCATTTTTACTCCTCAGTCTGATCAAAAAGACAAATCTGAGGAGAACAAACTGGGAAAGACACATGGCCACAGAGACTTTAGAAACATATCAGCAAAATATCGACTAAATCTTCCAAATCAGACTGATTTACTTTACTTGTGCATAGAGTTCATCTAAACCAGGGACTTGTGCAGTGGCATTTTCAGCTTTTGATACTTGGACCTGGGAGTACACGGACTCCTCTTGTTCTGGGTTTAAGACGTTTTTAGGGCTCAAATTAGAAAAGTCTATTTCCCCATAATGCACTTCTTCCTCTTCCTTATCAGTCTCCACAGATGCTCCTGTCTGTAAAACAAGACACTGAACAGTCATTTGACCCTTATCTTTTCTCATCACATTTTAAATACTCACTTGTGATTTTTTTGAAGCCTCACGTTTTGATCTGACAAACCTGGGAAAAAAAAAAAATTATATATCCTAAAAGTCGTGTACATACAAGTTTACACATTTATTGTTGTTAGACGTCAAAAGAATTAAGTTATAGGCCATATATTTTTGATATTACATGGCTGGATTTTCATTGTATGAACATTAATTCAAGTTATCGATTTATAGCAGAGTAAATTCCCAGCGTAAAAGCAGCTTTTCAAGACTTGATTCATAATACAGTGGGTCCTCTATATATCGCAGTTCACCGTCTTGTTGTTTCGCAGATTTTTTTGTGCAATTTGGATGCGTTTTTTTACAGTTTATGAACACGCATTGTGTTCTGCGTCCTGATTGGCTAAAGGACGTGTTGTGTCTCCTGTACAGTACAGAATGTGTCAGACAAATTTACATAAATGTTGGATCAGTGTGACTCTGAAGTGCTGTATGTTTGCAAGTTTTCTCCCCGACAAAACCCACAATGTCGATGAAACGTTCTGCACTGACAAAGGCATCTGTGCCCGCGCCCAAAAGACAGAGGAAGATGCTAACCATCGCAGAAAAAGTTGGACTTCTGGACATGCTGAGTGACAGTAGAAGTTATGAGGCTGTAGGGGGCGCCATTACAGAAAAAATGAATCTTCGGTCGTCACATAAAGAAGGAGGAAAATAACATAAGGACGACAGCCGAAATAACCTTTAACAAGGATGCAAAAAGGGTTGTAACTGCAACAAGACCATCGTAAGGATGGAGTCTGCTTTAGCTTCATGGATCAGTGACTGCAGGAAAAAGACTACACTGGATACCAACATCATCCACGCAAAAGCTAAGACCCTTTATGAAACCTTTGCTGACAGCGATGATGGTGAGGAGCAGGATTATGTGGAGCCCAGCCCATCATCGAGTCCTTTTCATGCAGTACCAAGTCAATTTAATGCCAGCAAGGGCTGGTTTGACAAATTTCAGAAAGGCTTTGGACTCAAAAGTATTTCTTTGCACGGAGAGGCCACCTCTGCAGATACCGCTGGAGCAGAGGCATACATGAACAACAACTTTAAAGAGATCATTGAGGAAGGGGGATATAAGCCTGAACAAGTTTTTACTAGGGATGAAACAGGTTTATTTTGGAAACAAATGCCATCTCGTACCTTTATAATGCAGGACGAAGCCAAAGCCCTAGTGTTAAGTGTTAAAGATGAGAAGGATGGACCAACACTTGACACTTGGCAACTCTGGTGAGAATAAATATAATCAAAGGTGGCATGTCTCTTTATAAGAATATTCTTGCCCAGAAGAAAAAACAGTGCCAACAACTACCCATAACTATGTTCTTCACACAGAAAAAAACACCTGCACCAACTCCTTCAATGGAAAAAGATATTACAGCGGAGCAGCGACGAAGAGGCACAGTCAGAGGAACTGTGAAATACATGTGAGTCACTGTTAATCAGTTCTTACATGTCCAATCTCGCAGGTTGATCATTAAAATTTAATTTGTAACAGTATTTCTAAAAGCAATCATTTTTGTTCACAGTATATTACTGTCGTAATGTGGTGTAGACGGACCAAATGTGCAGGCCGGGAGCAGTTTAAACAGTGTTTATTTACAACAGTGAATATGAAGCACGAACACAAGTACAGAGTCTCAGGGTAACAGGAAGCGGGACGAGGAGCCAGGAGTCGGGACCAGGTAACACCGGGGAGCAGGAACGAGGAGCCGGGACGCGGAGCAGGTAAGACCGGACAACAGGAACGAGGAACCAGGACACGGAGCAGGTAAGGCCGGACAGCAGGAACGAGGAACCAGGACACGAGGCGGGCAAGACCGGACAACAGGAACGAGGAACCAGGACACGGAGCAGGTAAGACCGGACAGCAGGACGAGGACCCAGGAACGAGGCACAGGTGAGAGCGAAGACGAAGAGCCGACAGCGAAGAGCAGGTGAGAGTGCAAGAGCCGTGAGCTGAGTACAATTGAGTGCGTGGATAAGACAAACAGGTTACCGGGAAGACGAGACGGGAGCTGGACGGGAGACGTAGGCATGCGGAGGATCCGGGAGCAGAGGTCTGGAGGAAAACACAGGAGTAGTTCAGCATTCACGAATACAGCAAGCAGAATCCAAGAGAGAGCAGAATAGCTACGTTTTCACACGGACGGACTTGCACCGAATGAATGGGCCAAGTCCCATTTATCCTCCACAGCTGGTGGCACATCAGCGTAGACGAGGTGCAGGTGCGCGTGGGAGGAGCAGCGCTCCGCCCAGCTCCGGAGTGACAGGTGAGGGAGGGGGAGAGGAGACACACGAGGCAGGAGACAGGCAAAACATGGCGTGGATCATGACAATTACTTGGTTTCATTCTGTAATACTCTGTTTGATTTTTTTTTAAATCTACAAAGGTTTGAACTTTGAGAGAGTTTAAACAAGAGAGAAATGTGAGAAAATGTTAATGCCTGTGTGAGAAAAGTGTATAAAGTGTGTGGTGAGGGGTTTTACAGACAAGAAACATAGAATAATGTAAAAAAAAAAATAAAGCTGATACTTTGTAGATTTCGCCTATTGCGGATTATTTTTAGAACATAACCCCCGCAATAAACGAGGGAACACGGTACTTACATAAAAAACACAGCCAGACAGAAGCCTATTATGAATCCAACACCTGCTCCAAGAATGGCCTCCCACAGTATAGAAGAAGTGTGTGTTTCTGCCCAAAACACGTATTTAGATGTTAAACAACAAAGTAAAGTCAGTATTTCACTGAAGTATAATTACATTCAAGTGTCTGCTTAAATTGGTCATGTACCTGTTAAACTCAGTGTAATGACTGGAGATGATTCATGTCCAAGTGTATTTGAGGCCACACAATAGTACTGTCCCTCTTCAGTGAAGTTGAAGCTGTACGTGTGTCCCTGGCCGACTTCGGCTGGTCCCTGTGAGCTGTGTCTGAACCAGGTGAAGTGGTGGACAGGAGGCTTGGCTCTGCTGGAGCAGCTCAGCGTCACTGACTGACCTGCTGACAGTGAACCGGACGGACTGACCTCCACTGAGGTGTTTTTAGGACCATCTGAGACACACGGGGTTGGTGGATTAATTCATATTGACATATAACACTAATAACATTATATAAAACATATTTATAGTAGATTACATTACTAAAGTGACATCTTTTAAAGGTGGTACCAGATTTAAAAACGTGAAAAAAAACAAGTCAATTTTACAGTGTTTACAGTTACTCTTCAGTGACCTTATGCATTCCGAGCCTCCTAATTATTCACCATGATGAGTTTATAAGCATTTTTCACAATATGCAGAAGTAAGAGTGAAATTTAACATGGTAAAGTTAGCAACCCTTAGCATGCTAAGCATGCACTTCCTGATAATCACTGAATAAAACACTTTAAATAAATGCAGACAGTATAAATCTGCACTGGGACAAGACACAGTCAATATCACATCAAAGTGATGAAGGTGGGACTTGATCTCACAGTGCAGATGTAGAAGTGTGAACATGCATGTGTGACCCAACCCCTAGAACAGGGGGCGGCAACCTCTAAGCCCCAAAGAGTCATTTGTGCCCAGTTTCCACGGAAAAAAGCACTGGGAGCTGCAAATATTTTTTGACATCTAAAATGAAGATAAAACTGTATATATTGTTTGCTTTTTTAATCTTACGCTTTGTGGAAACAACTATAGTGTGCTTATGACAGGGGTCCCCACCTTTTTTTTTTTTTTTTTTTTTTAAATACAACTCACCATAACCCCTGAATCAGTGAATCAGTGAATCTTGTTTCTGTGATGAGCTGGTCCCATCAGGAGTTACGGGAGATAATGACTCCCACAGTGTGTTTATGTCCAGTCTGCTCCGTCATTTCTTTCAAAAACTCTAAAGGCTTATCTTTTAATCCAGGTCTTAGTCTCCATGAGCCAAAGCAGTTTTGAAGGTTTCATTGCCTCATTCGCATTTCCCTCATATTACACAGAGCGACTCGCCGCGTGAGATTCACCTGTAGCAACAAATTCAGATTTTAAGTAGTTCTCCTGGTGTTGTCTATTAAATTGATCTTTCTTTTTCTTGGAGGTCTTTTGTTTTTGTCTCATTTTCTCGAGCTTGTGGCTCTGCTTTTGGGCGACGTGTCTGATGTGTTATATACGTCATCGTGGAGACAAGAGCAGATCAGCACAGATATAATAAACTCGACTTATATCAAGTAGATTTATGGGACCATTTCCTGTCAGGATTTTGATAATATATCTACGGACGAGCTTATTATGTGTCATGAGGGACGGGAGAAAGTTACGTCGGAGAAGATGCAGTTGCAGATTAATTTACTGTTTTGTGCGGCGCGTGAGCAAATGCGTAATGGATCGGAACCGAGCCCTGTCTCGGTGGTTGGGGATCATTGGTTTATGAAATCCATGTAGTGCTACTGAACCTCTGCACAGCGTTTGTGTCCTTACACAGGATTGTGAGCTGTGTCTGTGAGGAGCACTGTTTGTTTTTAACATAGTTCCTTGAGTGTGACGCTTATTTTGAGCGACGAAGAACAGTAAAATATAATTTTGTTTTGATATTTCAATATTACAGTAATTTCCCAATTGAAAAAAGAACTAACACAAATAAAATACACTTCGCAGCCGCAGTATAAGGCTGAAAGAACTACATGTTGCCAACCCCTGCCCTAGACCATCCTGCAGCACCTCCGCCAAAAATGTAAACTCAAACAAACTCTATCCTGTCTCAGCAGTTGCTATAGCAACACCAAATAAAACTAAATAGTAGACTTACATGTAACATTGAGAGTCACGTTACTGTCGGCCATTTTGACTCCTCCACTCACAGGATACTCTGCATTACACTTTATCATTAGTCCATCATGGGCGTCTGTCAGAGTGATGTTCTGTGTGATTTTAGTGCTAAATGTCCCGTTGGTCTCTGTGATGTGGGCAGTGCCTTGGTGGAGGTCCCATGTGAGCTGAGGAGGGGCGTGTGGACAGGGAGTGACAGCTGAGCAGGTTATAGTCACCACCTCTGTCTCTGTCTGTTTACCAGAGACTTCTATTGTGGGGCTCCAGGGAGAGTCTGCAGAAATATTATAAACAAGGAGAAATAAAATGTAAAAATGCATCACTGTCTTTAAATGATGTTTGTTGTAGAAAATTGGGCCCATACGTTTAACTAGGGCCTTTTTTTCTTGCTGTAATAGACACTTAATATCACCTAGATTCAAGTGTGACCTGATAACTATCTGACATCTTTACTTAACCATGAACCACACACAGAATATATAAAGTACTTACCACTGATTTTTATGTCAAGAGGGTCACAAACAGCTGTAGCTTTAAAAGTCTTGGTTTCAATCCTGAAGAAATACTTGTTTGAATATTCTGAGGTTAAATTATTGAACAAAGTCGTACAGTTTTTCTTTTTCAGGTCTCCAGTAATTTCCATTGGATATTTGTTGTTCTGCAGACTGCTGTTAAAGATCACATTTTCTGGATATGGGTCAAAATGATGATGACTTTTCATCCAAACACCAAACACTGGTGAATCATAAGACTCATAAGGTGTAAAGTTGCAGGGGATTTTTAAACATGATCCACTCAGAGCTTCAAGAAACTTTGGCACCATGACATTGAACTTATTGATTGATTCTTCATGGCAAACACCCAGGACAACTGTAAGCAAATATTTACTCATATTAAAAAATAAAATAATATTTGTATTTAAAGTTTTTGAACATGTAGCATCAATAATTCTCTTACCTGGACAAAGCAGTAACAGTAGAACCACTGGAGTTAACACACTGATACATCTCACTGCTGCTGCCATGCTTCTCTGCTACAACAAACACAACACAGCAGTACTCATCTGCATATTCTGAAGTATTTTATGAATTATTGTCATTATTGAAGTACTTAATATTAAATCTAACCTCATCAGACCAGAGGACAAACTCACAAATGTCAAACTTTCTCTTCACACTTCTATTCTGGAGATATTACCCTCCAAATATGGTCAATCTGCTGTGTTTCCTGTTAAAAATCGTGCGACACTTAGAGAATGTCGTCATGCCATTTCTATTTTAACATATTACAAGAAATAATATTATAATAATATTTGAAGTAATATTTAATTATTTCCATTTAAATACGTTTTGAGGTGCATTATGTTGGCGTGACTTTTTCAGTTGAGAGTCCAATACGGAAATGTTACTGCAGTAAACTTATCCATCAGTCTGTTTACAGGTCAGATCTGTGGAGAGGTGACCCTGTTCACTGTAAGAATGCATGTTTTTCAAGGTATTAAGTTTAATATCCAGGCAAATAAATTGGTGGTCTTCATACTCTAGAATATGATGATGTCCTTCTCCCAGATGGAGGCAAGACTCGAATTTCTCAATAGACACTGCACTTTGCCATTTAATATCTGAAAGTTAAATTCACACATTTTTTACTTGATCATTAATTTCAGCTGCACCTGTCAGTATGAAATAATATTGTCCTATAGAATTTTGTGATGTATCTGAAACCAGCAATAACATCTCCATGGAGACAAGCAGGTGGTGGACCCCAGACCAGAAGAGTTAGTGCACCTTTAACTTCAGTCCGGTGAGAATGATCTTTTTTATCATAGTGTCCTTCAAAATAGTGTCATTTGTATAAAGCTGGTTTAGTCTTACCTTAAGTAAATGTCTCCTCTCCCACAATGACTGACAGACCACATCTTCACACTGTGGCTATTTCTGCTCTTCCTCATTTCATCAACACCTCTTCTGAGTCAAAGGGTGCTCTATTAATATTTACCTCTGTGTAAGTTCTATCTCTGTTCAATAGTCACTGTTAAAAGATGCACCTCAGGCCCAGGGTGAACCCAGAACATGCAGAACACATCAAAAGTGCATGTGGCAGTGTAACACATAGTAGGCTAGGCGGACTGACTGTGAGGATGTTTCAGAATAGATTCTTTAGGGAGCCAGTAAGTAGATGAATGAAACAGACAAAATAAAGGCTGATTATATGAATAATTGTATTAATATATTTTCTATGTATATATATTCAGAAATGCAATAATAATAAACATTTATATTAAACAGGTATATAATAAGGCAGGTATAATTCAAATCAAAATAAAGAAAATAAATAATAACTTCAGTCCTGTGAAACCAGATTGTCAGATTGTCCATATGAATAGTCCATGAGATTGTGTGAGTGTGTGTGTGTGTGTGTGTGTGTGTGTGTGTGTGTGTGTGTGTGTGTGTGTGTGTGTGTGTGTGTGTGTGTGTGTGTGTGTGTGTGTGTGTGTGTGTGTGTGTGTGTGTGTGTGTGTGTGTGTGAGTGTAAAGTCTTTCCGACCAAGTTTCAAAGTTTGTTTCAAATCCAGGGTAAGAAAAGAGTTTGATTTCCTAGCTCGCCATCACGGGTGAAGTTTGAATCATCAGATTGAAGGTGGGGAAAAAAAAAACCTGACCGCTGAGCGGAGGGTTGAATGGGTTGAATGAGAGTCGTGGATTGAGCTGTAGATTCGGATTTTTAGCAACAGATGAGCACGCCAACTCCAAAGCACGACCAGCACGAGCCACAGTGAGCAGCAGCAGGAGGACCAGAGCAGGAAGTGACAGGGGCGCGCCAGGTAATTCAACGCTCACCGGTGTGGTAATGGGAGGGGCTAATTAGGTCACATGGGTTACAGCAGGTTAGATTACTCATGTCGTTAGTGATGAATTATTAATGAAGTTTATAATTTTACTTCCTGGTTGAATATGGGCAGCACATATGACATATGTAGAGGAAATTCAATGACTGTTACCAAAGTAACCTGTGTTACAGCGCTTGGCCTGGGCCCACCTCGCTCTGTGCTCCCCCGTTGTCTAATTATCCATGTGCCTTCGTTACATATGCGACAATGCTGCCAGTGATACAGTTTCCTAAGTGGTGGACCAGTTCTACCAGCTCCTCCTGGGCTGGCTCCGGTCCCCCTCTGGTGGTTGGTGCATCGTTCTCCTGCTCCATCAATCCAAAGTCTCTACAGTGCTTCGCCTGATAAAAGTGTCTCATACCTGCCCCACTACACGGCTAGATCATAGTGAACAGCCTTTGCTTGATTTGCCTCATTGTTAATGTCAACATGTGTCTATAGTTGTGTTTGAGACACTAGAGGTCATTCGCCTTTTCGTGGCCTAATTGTTTTGTATTCGCTTTGATCAGTATTTGTCATTTATTTTGATTTAGTTTTGATGTCGTTGCGATCCCTACCTCAACCATCACAGAAACCAATGAGCTGATATACACTTCAGCAGCAGTGATCCTAGAGATGCTCGGCTATAAGAGCAACCACGGGAGAAATGAGAAACAATACCCACCATGGAAACGACGATTAGAGGCTAAATCAAGGCAGTGCGGAGAGAAGTGCGCCAACTGTCCGCGGCCCAGAGAGGTACAATGAAAAAACAAGTACCCAAGAGGTACAGCCAGATGCCCACACCTGAAGCACTGGAGACTGCCAAACAAAGGCTCCAAGCCTTGGCCAGTCGCCTAAAGAGGTACACACGAGATAATGAATCCAGACGAATAAACCGTCTGTTCGCATCACAACCGACAAAAGTGTACGCTCAGTGGCAGGGTAATAACACCAGAGAAGACCCACCAAGGCTGGAAACTGAACAGTACTGAAAATGTATATGGGAGAAGGAGGCATCACATAACAGCGATTCACAGTGGCTGGTGACTCTGAGAGAAGACCACAGCAACCTCCCTGAACAGAATCCAGTCACCATCAAAGTGACAGAAATCCAGGAAAGAGTCTCAGTTATGAAAAACTGGACCGCACCAGGCCCTGACATGATCCACACTTACTGGCTAAAGAAGCTCACTGCTCTCCATGAGCGCCTGGCAGCACAAATGAACCAGCTGCTAATGGATGGGACTCACGCTGAATGGCTAACTGAAGGGCGTACGATCCTTATCCAGAAGGATCCCTCAAAGGGTACAGTCCCATCCAACTATCAGCCAATAACCTGGCTCTCCGCAACATGAAAGCTTATGTCAGGCATCATTGCAGCTAAAATAAGTGGGCACATGGATCAATACATGAGCACAATGCAGAGGGGCATCGGTAAAGATACCAGGGAAGCCAAACACCAACTCCTGGGAGACGAAACAGTCACCCAAGACTGCAGAACCCGTAAGACCAACCTGTGCACTGCCTGGATTGATTACAAGAAAGGCTATGACTCAATGCCACATACATGGATCACTGAATGTCTGGAGCTGTACAACATCAACAGGATTCTATGAGGTTGTGGAAAACCACCCTTGAGGCCAGTGGCCACTTGCACAAGTGACCATCAAATGTGGCATATACCAAGGAGATACACTGTCCCACTGCTGTTCTGCATAGTCATTCGAGCTTGAGAAGTGTAGCCGGATGGTGACAAAGAGAGAAAAGGTAGTCCACATAGAAGGGACTTTCCTCCCAAAAGGAACAATAGCAGACATTGAGGAGAGTTATAAGTACCTTGGTATCCGACAAGCAAATGGCAACCTTGAAGAGGAAACAAGGTAAGCAGCCACAGCCAAATACCTCAGACGAGTAAGGCAAGTCCTAAGGAGTCAGCTCAATGGCAAGAACAAGACCCAGGCAATAAACAGCCACACCCTGCCAGTAATCAGATACCCAACAGGAATCATAAGCTGGGCAAAGGAGGAGATACAGACCACAGATGTTAAGACCCGAATGCTCCTGACCATGTATGGCGGGTTCCATCCCAAATCCAGCACCCTGAGACTGTACTCGAGCTATAAGGAAGAAGGCCGAGGACTAGTGAGTGTGAGAGCTGCAGTCCAGGATGAAACATCCACAATCCACAAGTACATCCAGGATAAGACAATCCAGCACATAACTGCAGGGTGTAAGATGCTGCAGGGAAAGCAAACATGGAGCGGTATAACCAAGTGGCGGGCATAGTGTACAGAAACATCTGTGTGCAGTACGGACTGGAAACCCCCAGGTCAAGGAGGGAAACACCTCCAAAGGTCGTGGAGAATGATCGAGCCAAGATCCTGTGGGACTTCCAGATACAGACTGACAGAATAGTGATAGCGAACCAACCGGACATAGTGGTGGTGAATAAACAACAGAGTAAAGCCGTTGTGGTGGACATCTCAGTACCAAGCGATGGGAACATCAGGAAAAAGGAACATGAGAAACCAGAGAAATACCAGGAGCTCAAAGAAGAGCTGGAGAAGGCCTGGAAGGTAAAGGCCTCAGTGGTGCCCGTGGTCATCGGACTCGGGGCAGTGACCCCCAAACTGGAGGAGTGGCTACAGCAGATCCCAGGAAAAACATCAGACATCTCAGTCCAGAAAAGTGCAGTACTAGGAACAGCTAAGATACTGTAGAACCTTCAAGCTCCCAGGCTCCGAGCATAGAAAAGAGGGGATAAGACCACTCGCGAAGGTGAGATATATATATATATATATATATATATATATATATATATATATATATATATATATATATATATATATTTAGTGTTTACAGTGGTACAAAGTTATTCCTCACTTACCTTATGCATTCTGAGCATCCTAATTATTCACTGTGATGAGTTTATAAGCACTTTTCACAATTTTCAGAGGCAAGAGCAATATTTTATGTGATGGTAAATTTAGCATGTTAGCATGCTAATGATGCACTTCCTTATTATCGGACAATGAAATGCTTTAGAATTAACTGCAGACCATTTATCTGTCGTGTCAAATGTGAACGTGCAGGTGTGACCCAACCCCTGGACCGTCCTGTAGCGCCTCTTTAAATTTAAACTCAAACAAACTCCATCCTGTCTCAGCAGTTGCTATAGCAACACTAAATATCAGACTTACATGTAACATTGAGAGTGATGGTATCTTCTGTTGTTTTGACTCCTCCACTCACAGGATACTCTGCATTACACTTTATCATTAGTCCATCATGGGCGTCTGTCAGAGTGATGTTCTGTGTGATTTTTGTGCTAAATGTCCCGTTGGTCTCTGTGATGTGGGCAGTGCCTTGGTGGAGGTCCCATGTGAGCTGAGGAGGGGCGTGTGGACAGGGAGTGACAGCTGAGCAGGTTATAGTCACCACCTCTGTCTCTGTCTGTTTACCAGAGACTTCTATTGTGGGGCTCCAGGGAGAGTCTGAGAAGAGTCAAAACATTTGGGGAGAACATTACAATCTAAAAAAGGCAATAAACCAAGACCTAAGCTGATGCTGGTCAGATGTGGAGATAATTAAGAAATATCCTGTTTATGTAGTTTAGATTCTAAATGAATAGAAACTGAAAACAGTAAAATATTTGGGTAACGTGAAGTTTACCTTTTATTTTTCATAGACTTAAAATTTAAATATATTTGGTAGTTTAAAAAAATGTGGCTTTAATATTAAAAAAAAAAATGTCTAATGTAAAACAGTGTTCAGCTGCTTGTCATGGTATTGTTGGAGTCTAATACATTTGAAATGCTTTTGTGTTTTGTTAAATAAAATGTATTTGAATAGGATTTTTCTGTATAAAGTAGGTCTTTTCTTAATTCACTCTCTGCCTTGTGATCATGAATTCATTATAGAAAAAAAGCTGTTGTCTTACCTCTGACTGTTATTTGAAGAGAGTCACAACGAGCTGTGGACTTAAAACCACTGTTCTGTACTCTGAAGTAATATTTGTCTTCGTGGCTTTTGCTTAAATCATAAAACATTGTGGTGCAGTTTTTGTTTTTCAGGTTCCCAGTGAAATTCATGGGATAAGACTTACTGGAGTCTCCACTGACTGAAAATGTAAACTCTGAATCTGTATTGTACCCAAAGCCACCTTTAAACCAAACACCAGTGACAGGGTCTGCAGTGTTTATTTCTGTAGTTAAAATTTTATAGGAGCATGGGATCCACAAACAGGAGCCACTCAGAGCCTCCATTGGACTTGGAGTTTTAATGGACAAATCATTTGGTGGATCACAACAATCAGCTCCTGTAAAACATGCTCAGGGTTAAAATGACAGTAACAGAAAATGCAGAGTACACACAGGTGTTTACCATGTATCATTCATGTTTATTCTTACAAATACTCAATATAAATACACATTATAAATGACTGTGGTGAATATTCTTTATGGTCACGTTTAACAAGTCCTGTTTTTAAAAAATAAAAGAATTAAAAAAAACGTAACTCACCTGAGCTCAGCAGTAAAAGTTGTATAATTTGAATAAGCATGTTCATTAAACTTTCAGAATGTACAATAAATAATTCCTTGGTCTATTAGTGCTCTGCTTAACGAACCTGCTCCAGAGTCGACAGTGAAGATCTAAATCGTCTTTGTGAGTTTTAGAATAACAGTGACTTCCTCTTCGTGACTGGCTCCAACTTCTCTATTTCACACAATAATTAAAATTATTATTTTTTATATCCATCATCTCACAAAACCAAAAACAAAAAGGTGAAGTTGGCAGCATCAACTTTATAGGACACTATTTATCGGCCTTTACTATTTACAATTGTCTCAAGTGGAGGAGTTGAAGTATCTCAGGGTCTTGTTCATGAGTGAGGGCAGGATGGAGAGACTGACAGTTGGATCAGTGTCTGCAGTGATGTGTCACTGTATCGGTCTGTCAAGGTGAAGAAGGAGCTGAGTCAAAAGGCAAAGCTCTTGATTTACTGGTCAATCTACGTTAAAACCTTCACCTGTGGTCACGAGCTCTGGGTAATGACCAAAAGGACAAGATGGCAGATACAAGCGGCTGAAATGAGTTTCCTCTGCAGGGTGGCTGAGTGCTCCCTTAGAGATAGAGTGAGGAGCTCAGAGTAGAGCCGCCGCTCCTCCACATCGAGAGGAGCAGCTGAGGTGTGCCACACATCTGTTCAGGATGCCTCCTGGACGCCTTCCTAGAAAATGTTCTGAACATGTCCCACCAGGAGTAGGTCGGGGGAAGACCCAGGACAGTTGAGGTTCCACTGGAGGAAGTGTCTCAGGTGAGGAACGTTTGGGATTTCCTTCTTAGCCTGCTGCCCCTGAGACCCAGCCCCAAATAAGTGGAATAAAATGGATGGATGGACTTTTGACAATAATTTTGTCAAGATCCCAGTCTGTCCCTGTGTTTCTGTGCTGTCTTTCTCTTCCCTTCTGCGTCCTTGTCTGGAGCTGGGTGGAGACTCTAGCACCACCCACTACAGACCTGCAGCCCATGAGGGATCAACCCTGCACCTTAGGAGCACAAAGGAACCAAGGATCCAACACACGTCCACAGATCGTCCGTGTATCCTATAGTATACAGTACCCAGCTGGTATTTCTCGTTTTTCACCTGATCCCGCTCCTTGGAACTATCCTGCACCTCCACCTCTGACCCAGCTGTCCTCGACCAGTACGAACACCCCAACCTCTGACCCCGCTACCTACAACCAGCCCGAAGACGTCAGCCTACACCCCCCTCCCTGCAACCAGCCCAAAGACGTCAGCCTACGACCCCCTCCCTACAACCAGCCCGAAGACGTCAGCCTACACCCCCCTCCCTGCAACCAGCCCGAAGACGTCAGCCTACGACCCCCTCCCTACTATCTCCTCCATCAATCAACATTTACATTTCTCTGTTGGCAAATAAACTCAGCTTTTTACCGTAATTCTGAATCTTTGGTCGCCCTGGACAATACGTCAAATTTGTACTAATAATCTTTTCAAATAACTAAGTCTAGTGACAGAGGAGCAGAGGAGAGAGGCAGGAGGAGACACAGACTGAGGTTCTCAGGTCCTGGTTCTGTCCAAAATGACCCTGTAGTGAGGACTGTACTAAGGTTTATTATATTATGGACCTGTTGCCATGGGAACCCCCATCAACATAGCTCCCAGGATCATTCAGGTGCTCAAACCCCTCCACCACGTGAAGGTGGCTGTTCAAGGAGGGGACAGAACATATGTGGAGGTAATTCTGTGATTGTTACGAAGCAACTGTAATGTTACAAGAGCCTAAACTGGTCTGAATTACACAACAGACATTAGACCAAAAATAACTGACAACTTTGTTTTTCTTATTTTGTTAGAAAATGAAAAGACAGAAAAAGACAGAAAAATGCATAAATTGTCTCTGCATTTTGGATGGAATGTTCTAGATACTTTCTATCAGTGCCGTGCAGTGAGGTTCATGTCAGTGAGGCACTGATGTCGTCACAATCAGATTTACAAACATATAAACCAGGTGTCAGAACATTTCCCCCGGGACAATTTCTCTCACAGTGATTAACCTGAATGAAATTAAATCTGATAAACAATTAGCTCAAGTTTTTAATTCTTTTTACCTCAGATTTGAAACAATGGATTTTACTAATGAAATTCTTAAATGGAAAATTGATTTGCTTTGCCCTGGCTCACCACCTTTCAATGAACGGTCAGTGGTCTCCTGCTTTAGACAAACTAATGCAAAGAAAAGTCCAGGCCCAGATCATATTTGCGGCCGCCTGTTGTCCTCTTGTGTGGAACAATTAGGTCCAGTCTTCTTTTATATATTTCAGATGTCAATCCACCAGCAGAGGGTGCCAAAGACATGGAAACAAAGCACAATAATTCCTGTGGCCAAAATAAAACACCCCAAGGTTTTAAATGATTTTAGACCAGTGGCTTTGACCTCACTAGTTATGAAATCCTTCGAGAGGCTTATGAAAAATGAACTTGTTCCTTTAGTGGAGCACTTGCTTGATCCCCTGCAGTTCACATACAGGGCGGGTCGTGGGGTGGAGGATGCCACAGCAACTCTTTTAAATATGGTCCTTAAACACCTAGAGAGCTCGAAAACACATGCAAGGCTCCTATTCTTGGACTTCTCCTCAGCTTTTAATACCACCCAGCCACACCTTTTAATTGATAAACTTGTTTTTATATTTTAATTTGGATTTTAACATGGTGGGCTGGATTTTGTATTTCTTAATTGGGAGATCACAGAGGGTAAAGGTGAATTGGTGCTTCTCTGATGTTTTAAATTCTTCTACAGGATCTCCTCAGGGTTGTGTGCTCTCGCCACTTTTATATATTTGGTATACAAATGACTGTCGCAGTAATTATGCAAATCGACATATATTGAAATTTGCAGACGACTCTGTCATCATCAGTCTTTTACACGGCGATGAAAAGGACCATGGCCCAGTTGTTGAGGACATGGTACAGTGATGTGACAACTCTTTTTTAAAAGTAAATGTCAGTAAGACTAAAGATATGTCTATTGACTTTAGCAGACAGGTCACAGCTCCCAGAGCGACCGTTATCAAAGGTCAAGAGGTAGAGCTGGTGGAAAATTATAAGTACCTGGGAACCTTGATTGACACAAACTGAACTTTAATGATAACACAGACATGCTGTGTAAGAGAGGTCAGCAGCATCTGTTCTGCATCAGAAAACTTTCGTATTTCCACGTGGACAGGACTTTGATGACTTTGTTTTTTAAATCTTGTGTCGAGTCTGCTTTAACTTTTTTATATTGTGTTGGTATGGGAATCTTAATATCAAAGCAAAAAAATCACTCAGTAGAATTGTACATTTGAGTGAGAAAATGCTTTTATTGCTTGTTATAATGTTATAATATGTAATTAATATGTAATGTATGTCTCCTTTACTATGAAATGCACTCACAATTCAATGAGATATTGTTTTAAATTGTTTTATATTATTGACTATGTAACTTCCACTGTGTAATTTTTATTGTTTGTCAGGGACTGCAGATGGAAATGAGCTGTTTAGCTATAATCTGGTGCAGATCATCTCTGTTTTATGAGCATAATGTCTCTGTACATTGTCCCTTCAAATAAAGACTAAACTAAAAATCTTAGGGGCCCAGCAGACTTCTCTGTCTGAGCTTTTCTCCAGACGGTGAAAAGGCTCTGAGCATCTTGTCTGATGATGCTCATCCTCTTCATGATGAGTTTAGTTTTCTTCCTTCTGGCTCTAGGCTCAGGTTTCCTACAGTGAGGAGTAATAGGTATAAGAACTCTTTATTCCTGCTCCCATTTTGCTTTTAAATGCTGCTCAGGGTAGAAATACATTTTAATCTCACTTACCGTTGTGTATTTTTCCTGCTCTGTGGATGGACAAATATGTACTGTTTTTTTTATGTCCTTTTAATGTTTTTATGTGTTTGTCTTTTTTTGTATTTCTCTTTGCTGCAAAACGAATTGCCCCATGGGGGACACTAATAAAGTGAAGTTGAAGTTATAAAAGTTTATTATATCATGTAAAATGTGAGATTATTTTCTATAATACTAGAGTGAGATAAATGTCTGATTAGTGATTTCAATGCAGTGAATGAAATGTAAAAATAGTTCATATATTATTTAGTTAAAATCACATTACTGGAGTTTTATGTATTTATCCTCATGTTTTCTATTATTACTATGTTATTAAACTGTATTGGTCACTGGGGGTGTGGTCGATGGTGATTGGCTGATAGTACGTAAGGGGCGGGCACACGTGACCTTGCGTAGAGATACGTGCGTGAAAGTTCTGGAAGACTCTCTTTTCGCTGAAGCCGTTTGGAGCGCGGGAGGCTCGGATTTCTCCAGAGAAAAAAGCCGTTAACAAGAGCCACGGATCCGAGAAAAGTGAGCGGGAGGCTCTGGGAGGAGGACCGGACTCGTGAGTTTGTGAGCAGAGAGATTTTGATTGAGATGCGCGGCAGGAGACTCGTCTGTCGGAGCGGGAGAGAAGGAGCGGGAGTTGTGATCGGAGGCGGCCGGGCGAGAGCGAGCCAGAGCGGGGCGTGCGCAGAGCTAACGGCCCCTTTTGCACCGCACGTAAAAACCTTCCAGACCTTGGTATTTCAACGCACTCAATGTTTTGTAAGTCCCAAACAGGCCTGAACGTGTTTTCCATTCATCTTAAAGCTCCGGTACCGTGAGTAAACTTGACACTGTGTGAGTGGGACCAGGGCCTTTGTTAGCTAAGAGACGCTAAGCTAAGAGACGCTAAGCTAAGAGACGCTAAGCTAAGAGACGCCAAGCTAAGAGATGCTAAGCTAAGAGACGTTTTCCCGCGCTTGAGTTTCTTTGTTCTCTACTGTGCACTGGTCGTTGTAGCAAATAAGCTAATGAGGGGAAGGGAACACAGGTTATTCTTGGTGTAAGGGGGAAAAGTGTAATTTTTAAAGGAGGTATTTGATATTTAGAGGCTATTTTGAGTTCTTTATTTAGCCTGTTTGCATATTTACATTTGGTTGGGCAACTGTTTATTATTTAATTTGCTTATTAAAGTGAATGTAAGTTTGGGGAAAGTGGAGAGAGAGCATTTTTGAAACTAGCTCCTGCTCCTCTCACCTCACTGCCTTCCTGAAGGCGACCTGAAAACACATGACCGTCTATGTTGGACCACGCCGGGTCGGTACAGCGCTTCCCTGGGGAGTTTTGGGTCCCTCAAAAATAATAAAAGCACAGGGTTAGAGTCAACAACTGGTGCATGATATTGTTACGGGGTTAGAGTCCCTCACGAAGAAAGGTTTCATGTTCAGGTTAAAGTCCTGATAGTAAAACAGGTTAAAGTCCTGTTACAGGTTTGAATTGTATTGTTTTGATTTGTATGATTTCAATGTCTTTCTTACTCCGTAAAGTACTTTGAATTACCTTGTGTACGAATTGCGCTATACAAATAAAGTTGCCTTGCCTATGTGCACATAGACTAGACCCATTACACAGCGTGATTTCAGTGGATTTTTAAAGGTAAGGCTGGATAATACCCACTATTATTTTTCTACAAAAGTATTTAGTCACTTAAGAACGTTTGTTTAGCGTGACAAATCGCCCACAATATCTTATGAAAACATTAGTGGCTTTGCAAGTTCTTTATAGCATTAGCAACCAAAATACTGTGAGCTAACCATGGAAATAACAGAGCTAACGCTGTATATACCATTGTTTATATATTATCTACAGTGACATTTGACATGATTTTTGTTGATGTTTTGACCCAGAATCTATGCTTGTGTTGTATTATAATGATTGTGAATGTGAGAGAAAACTCACATAAACTGTTGTGGACTTCTTTTGAGGACTACACCCCTCTGGTTCATCCATGTGCTGACGTGCCCTGCCAGGAGGGCGAGGTCAGAGCTACTGTAACCCAGGTGAAAAATGCTGATTCCCTATATTATATCAGCTCTCTCTTGCAAACCTGATGCTCACGTGACCAATTACGTTCACTCAGGGCCCCATATTAGCCAGCAGCTACACACACTCGGCAGGTGTGAGGCTGGCGCGAGGAGCATGTGAAAGCAACCCCTTCCATCTAGGGTTACACTTATCTGGTCAGTGTCCGTCCCCCATTTGTTCACCCCCAGTTAGTTGACCAATAAATATCCGGAGCAGCTCTGTACCTGTGTCTGCTCCTCCGCCCCTCCCACTCCACTCACTGTGTCTGTGCAACTGGGGTTTGGACTGGACGACTACTACCCGGCTTTAAACCTTATTTTTTACATTCTTGCTTACACACAACCGAATGGTGAGTTGCCAAGTCTTTATCGGTCCTATGTACCATTAAAATCCTCTAAATTCAAAGCTAGTGCCGAGTTTGGTGTATATTAACTCGCAGCTTATTTCTGTGTATCCACGTGTTGAAGCGCCGCTAATCACGAGAGTACTTTAGTGCTTGTTTTCAAATGTGGCAATTATGAGCTAAAGTTATGAATGAAACGTTATGTGTCAACTTACTTTACTATGTTAACTCTAATTCATCAGAACTGTTATACTGTACATTTTGTGTATGTATTTGATATATAGTGTCAGTGATGGGCCTATGTTAATCTAATCTCTGCTGGTGGCATTGTCGGCTGTAATGTGTAGTGTAAACATTTTGATTTCTAAATTTATGTTGCACAACTGTGATAAAATTATCAATGTAATGTTGAAATGTTACCGGTAATTGACCTGAAATCCTGTTTTGACCTTGTTTTTCAGGTCGGGTTTTTTCCATGGCACTGAACAGATGTCTCTACTGATGGTGAGCTGGTTAGGCTAATCAAATTTTTTTTTTTTTTTTTTTTTTTTGCTCTGCGGTCTGTGGATTATGGATTTGAATACAAACTGAATTTGCTTTAGTTGAACCGAACTAAATCCTAAAAAAGGATTGAACTGAACACTTACAAAGTAAAAATATTTGACAAGGAACTGCATTTCGTTTTGTTTTAAAAATGCTTTATTTTGTTCAGTTTTATTTGATTAATTTGTAAGTCACTTTATGATTTGACTATTGTCAAATACTTTTTATTTTATTTTAATCCAATCTATTATGTGTCATTCGTGCGTAAGCTCCCTGAGCTCTGTTCTTCTGTGTTGGTCTTAATTCGTTAATTGCCATAAACAATGGCCCAAACAACTAAAAGTACTAAAGTGGTTACACGAAGCTGGTGGGTTTTAAAGTTCTCGTTTACCATCATTTTGCCATAACAACCCTCCAACGTCATCAGACTTACTCTTCAACCATAGGTACTCATCATCGAGTCGATGCCACATCTTGAATGAGATTTGATTTCGTGATGTAAAGGGGAATTGGTGAGTCTGCTTTGTTTTGCTAGCATTAGCTTAGTGCGCTGTATTCATTCATACTGAGCAGTTAGCATTGGGTTTTAAACCTGGTTTTGTCTAATGGTGTTTTTGTAAATCTATCTAATCTTTGAAATTTATATTGAGTCTTATTACTTACACTTATATCGTGTCATAGCCACTGTTCTAATAAATATGAAACATTTACTTTGTATGTATGGATGTTAATGGTTGTGTGTTCATGCGCACAAGCTTTTGTCGTCTTCCATCGACTAAGTTCTTCTCGCTGCCAAGTCTAACGTTGCGCCATCGATTCCTTGAGGCTAAACACGCAGTGGCTCTATTTCCTTCTTTGAGGCCAAGGTTATGTGCAGTGGCTCTATTTAATTTATTGCATCATATACATTTCTTTGTGTGTTTTCCATGATGATGGTGTGTGCAAGATGCTCAAAATCAAAACTAGTGTATTCTTCAGGGCATAATCTTTCCCCTTGGCTATTGGTCAGTAAAAGTTATACAATTTGCAGGTGTCTGAGCAATCACCGTTATTGTTTTTTTCTTGCTGAAGTGAAATTAACAGTGAATTGAGAATATATTGCCATCTGATATACTTGTATACATGTATAGCTAATGTTAGCAATTGACTTAGACAGTTACAACAGATACAACACCTGGCATCCACATGATCCACATGCATTTTAGACATTTCTCACTGACATGCTTGAGTCACGATGTTACCTGTTCATAAGGAAAAGCCAACTCTTCATTGTTTGTGAATCCACTGAGCTTGTGTAGGTCCCCAAACACAACTTCTTGTATAAATCCGACTGCAGTGTCTGAGACATTTTTCCACAAGTTTTGTAGATGGATTTTTAAACTGTTGAACTAAAGTGTTAGATTTTCTTTGTGATGAAGAAGACGGTAGAGGAGTCCTTGGCTTCTACAGTTTGCTGCTTCATTGCCGTGTGCTCTGATCCACTCTTGGCTCTGTATGTTCTTGTGGCACTTCTACACTGCGTACTCAGAGTAACCATGTCCTCATTGACTGACCTCTGACACAGACACAAGACTCGGCCATTGGTGTAAGTTTCTGCCGCAAAATTTGAATGGCTCAGGCTATTAGCAAGGAGCAGGACTATATCAAGCATTTTGTTACTACAGACTGCTTACTTTACATTATAGTACAGGGCCAAGAGGTTAAAAATATGCATTACTTAAAAAATAAAATGTATTAGTAGTTGTAGATATTCACTTTGACTAAATATGTTTTTTACATATTTTAAAACTATCTCTGGGCCTTATTTTTAAATAGGTTATGGAGAGACGCGCATGCGCAAGATGGCAGCACGCAGCGGACCGCTGTCTTGAGAACAGGATAAAAATACAACATTTAACACTTATAAAAAACTTCTAAAAAGTAAGACTACAGAAGAAACTAGAAATAAGCGAAGATGGCCCCAAAGAGAGAAACACAGGGGCTGAGGAGGACCTCGCGGAAATACGAAATTCGCTTAACTTCATGTCAGCGGAGTTAACCAACGTCACCAAACAGCTAACAAAGCTAACGGGACTCTTTGATGAAGTGAAACAACTTAAAGATTTGATAACAGCAAAGGACAAAGTCATAGAACAACTGGAGAAACGGATCGACAGTCTGGAACAGTATACGCGAATGGACGATGTCATTATTTCTGGATTGGATGTTAAACCGCGTTCGTACGCCAAAGTTGTGCAGAGAGGCAGAACCACAGGCGAGGACGCCCCAACAGAGGAGCTGCAAACGCTGGAAAAACAGGTGCTGCAGTTTTTCGCAAATAAAGACATCAATCTAGATGCAAAAAACATTTCTGCCTGTCATACCCTTCCCAGGGAGGACAAGTCCAAACCAGCTGTCATACTACGGTTTGTTAACAGAAAGTTTAAAATTGAACTGTTGAGGCAAGGGAAGAAACTCAAGGGATCTGACGTCTTTTTGAATGAGCATCTAACCAAGAAAAACGCAGAGATCGCTCGGGAAGCACGCAAAATGAAAAAAAAACACAAGATCAAGGCGACGTGGACTAGGAACTGCAAGGTCTTGATCCAGCTGGACTTGTGGATCTGCTGGATTGACTTTTTTTGTGGACAAAATGAAGATATATATTTTTTGCAGATGGACTTACAGACTGCTCTTTTTCAAGTGTTGTTTATTTTTTTGTTTTTTTGAGAATGGACCTATGGGACGGACACATGATCTGCTGGATTTACTTTTTAGATTATTATGATATCTATAAACTATGGGTCAGGGTGGCTGTGTGTGTGTGTGTGTCTGCGTGTGTGTGTGTACATGTGAGTGTAAATGTGAGTGTACTCAGGTGGAGGAGCAGTGTGCACACAGAGTTGTTTGAGATGGACTGTAAATAAAACAAATGATGATGACACTTAGTGATACTGATAGTGAAACATGTCAATTATATTCAACCTATGAAAGTTTTTGTGTTAAGGATGATAATTTGGAATATAAAATGAACGAGTTTGGTATTGATATAGATCCTGATAATAACTTTTTCAATAGCACAAAAGATAATTGTGAATACTACAGTGATGAGCAATTTAAAAATGTTAACACTGGGAAAAACTTTACCATAATACATTTTAACAGCAGGAGTTTACATAAAAACTACAATAACATTAAAGAATATTTGAAGCAATTTAATAAATGTACTATTATTGCAGTGTCGGAGACGTGGCTAGATGAAGAAAAAGGACATAATGTGGAAATGGAGGGATATGAGTTGTTTACCTAACACAGAACCTGTAGAAAGGGAGGAGGAGTAGCTCTGTATGTAGATACTGATTTCAGAAGTAGTATAATAGATAGTATGTCAACTTCAATAGATGGAATTATGGAATGTCTAACAATTGAAATACATGTAGAAGGAACAAAGAACATATTAGTGAGCTGTCTGTACAGAACACCTGGATCTTGTCTAGATATATTTAACCACAAAATAGATAGTCTATTTAGTAATATAAATAAGGTGCATATAGTATGTGGCGACTTTAATATCAACCTATTAAACCCCCACTTAAACACTAAAACAACAGATTTCATCACAACAATGTATAGCAACAATCTATTCCCAGTTATTACTAAACCAAGTAGGATTACAGCAGATACAGCGACATTAATAGATAATATTTTCATAAATATAATAGGTAGTCAAATAACAGCCGGGTTACTTATTAATGACATCAGTGACCATCTTCCTGTTTTTGGCATTTTCCATCAACTTTTTTAAAAAAGATAAAATTAAAACTGTTGAATATAAACTAACTAGAACCAGAACACCTGAAGCCATGGCTGCCCTCAAAGCAGACCTGTCCTCACAGCTGTGGGAAGAGGTCTATGCCACTAGTGACCCTGACAGGGCGTATAATGTCTTCATGTCAGTGTTACTCAAACTCTGACAAACATTGTCCACAAAGAAAAATCTTACTTAATTATAAAAATAAACAAAAAAACCCCTGGATCACTAAGGGCATAGAAAACGCATGTAAAAAGAAAAATAATCTATATAAATTATTTATAAAACATAGAACAAAAGAAACTGAATATAGATATAAAACATACAAAAATAAATTAATAAATATAAGAATAAACCAAAGGGATTACTATCATAAACAACTGGAACAGCACAGATCTAATATCCAAGAGACTTGGAAAATACTAAACAAAATAATTAGAAATGGGACTGAAAAAGCCCAATACCCAAACCATTTTGTCAAGAATGATATAGTAATAGATAAAATAAAAGAAATAACAGATGCATTTAATAATTTCTTTGTAAATGTAGGGCCCACTCTGGCAAATGAAATTATAGAGCCTAGAGAAATGGATGGATTAAATGAGGAGATTATTCAACGAAATACAAATTCTATGTTTATAAGGAGTGTACACGAGGAGGAAATTTTACAAATAGGAAGAACATTTAAAAACAAGAAGTCTACTGACTGCTCTGATATAAATATGTTATTGATTAAAGACATCATACACTGTATAGTTAAACCTTTTACTTACATCTGTAATCAATCCTTCACTACTGGTATCTTCCCTAGTAAAATGAAAACAGCCAAGGTAATTCCCATATTCAAAAATGGTGATCGACACTTGTTCACTAATTATAGACCAATCTCACTACTTTCTCAATTTTCAAAAATATTAGAAAAATTGTTTGCAGTAAGGCTTGATAGTTTCATTGAGAAAAATTAATAAGTAACCATCAGTATGGGTTTCGATCAAACAGGTCCACTTCGATGGCAGTCATGGAACTAGTGGAACAGATAACAACAGCAACAGACAATAAACAATATACAATCGGCGTTTTCATAGACTTAAGCAAGGCCTTCGACACCATTGATCATAAAGTACTTTTGAAAAAAATGGAAAGGTATGGTGTCAGCTTAAGTAAAACCAAATATATACTCTTTGGGAACAGACAAATCACTAAACAAATTAAAGTTAAAATTAATGACATAGAAATAGAAAGAGTGCATGAAACTAAATTTTTAGGTATCACCATCGACAGTAAAATAAGTTGGAAATCTCATATAAATTTAAAAACAAAAATATCAAAATCTATTGCTATAATGTGTAAAATGAAAACTTTCTTAAACCATAATTCACTGTTTATATTGTATTGTTCTCTTGTCCTTCCATACCTTAATTATTGTGTGGAAATATGGGGGAACAACTATAAATCCAACATGAATTCTGTATTCATACTTCAAAAGAAAGCCATTAGAATTGTCAGTCAGGCAGACTATTATGCTTCCACAAACCCACTCTTCATCAAACTAAACACATTAAAACTAAATGATCTGGTTAAGTTGAATACAGCAGTCGTTATGTATAAGGCCCATAATCATATGCTTCCAAACTGTATCCAGGAGCTGTTTAGACCAAGAGAGAGTCCGTATAATCTGAGGGGAACTGGGATCTTCCAAAAAAATTTGGTAAGAACTACAAAAAAAAAAACTATGTGCATTTCAGTCACAGGGGTTAATTTATGGAATTGTTTAGAGAAGATGAATTAAAAAGCTGCTCATCAATTAAGTATTCAAAAAAATGTATAAATTAAAAATTATAGAAAAATATAGAGAAATAGTATAACTGTTGCTATGACAACTAAACGGGACATTAATCAACAGAGTATAAACTTGTCCATTACATAATATAAATAAAGTATTGAGGATATAAAATAGTAATAATAATAATGATATGTTGATGATTAGAAATAATAATTATGACTATGATAATAATAATAATAACTACTAATGATCATTATATATAGATAGATATATAAATACAAATCCTAGAGGTAACTATAAGAATATAAAAATAATCTTTCTTCTGTATTATAAATTGATTTGTAATTGTTGTGTTCTTTTTGTTGTTTTTTTTTCTTGTTGTGTATACTTTTCACATGTGGAAATAGGCAGGCATAAATAAGCTTTGCTTCAGCCAATGCCTTTCAGTCACACTGATTAGTTTGTGCATGTGACCGATAATGTTTTATTTATTTTTCCTTCTTTGTGTCTGAATAAACTAACTGAACTGAACGGTTATTATTTTCTAATAAAGATTTTATGCTCTAGGAACTTAGTGACTAAAACCAAACCCAAGGACAGCCCAACTCTCAAGTAACTTAAAGTGGTTGTACAGGTGCTCCACTGTATATAATGTATAAATATGTAGAATATATGTGATACTGAATGAGCATGGCGCTTATTCCTTTATTGTACAGTGGTTCATGGCCACTTCAAATTCAGGTAAAATGTAAGATCCTGCAAAATTTTTAATAACTACATGGTTTCAGTAAAAGATTTGAAATTAAATAAGTCGTGTGCTCATTAGTCACTGTTGAGTTCTATATGTTATTTTTTTGATAATCTGCTAATAGCATCATATAAGCCTCTTTACTTTTTACTGTTTTGGGACCATGAAAAAAGTTCCAAACTGGAAGTATGACTGTTGTGTAGAATACGTTTTGTATGAGGGTGTTCAACAGCTCCTCTTGCTGGCCCAGTTGGGGTTACTGCAGATTTGTTATTTATTTATTTTAAGAATCTTCCAGCCACATAGTACTTTTTGGGTCATCTGTGTAAATGCACAAGAACTGGTCATGATCCAGATGAAGTGCATTAACTGACTTTTCTAGACTAAGGTACTTGGTTCATTGTTTAAAGTTTTATAGAGAATTCCACTGCTACAATAACACAGAAAAATCAAAGACTACTTTAATAATCACGTGTCCATAAAACAAGTCCAAGACATTTCATGACATCAGAATTAGTTTTAGAAATTGTGATTTTAATCAATTATAGATTTCATAAAACGTCTCTATACAAAAGTAATGCAAGTAATTGTTTTACAAGTCAGCTAATTGAGAAAAAAACTAAATGACTATAGTTGACTACTAAAATAATTGTGAGTTGCTGCCCTGCTCTTCAGCTCATAGATCTTCTCCTCTCCTGTGTGTCAATCGATACAAATTGACATAATGTGGTTCTTCCATTGTCTGTGGACAAGGAAATACTAAAATTTACTTCAGTTGCAAAAGATAAATTGAATATCTTCATCTTGTGACTCACCCGCGGCTGTGCGGTTTCCCATTGTCTTGATTTTATAAACTGAAAATTAACATAACGTTCTTCCTCTTCCTGTAATGAAACATTATACACAGTGAATGTGACAGTGATGAAGTGATTAAACTCACAGCTCACCTCTCCTCCTTCTGGAGCCTGGCATCTTGGTTTGAAATATCTAAAAACATCAGTGAATGTCATAAATGTCTCCAAGATGACAAATGGCTTTTCCAATAAAATGACAAGGGCCTAAACACCCAAGCCTGGTGAAATGTATTGGTTCATTGTTGATTCATGATACTTACAAAACGACAATCAGACAGACGACAAGCAGGAGGCCTATACCTGCACAGAGAATGGCATACCACGGGAAACCAGCTGCGTCTGAAAATGATTATGAAAAGTAATTTGATGGAGAGCAGCGACGAGCACAGACATTTTGAGGGGCAGGTGCAAGAAGACTTCCATGTCACTTGAAATGAACTTATGCACGTTTTTAAAAAGTAAACTAATATGATTTTGCCTGTTTAGAGATTATTTTGAGCTGTGCACCTGCTGAGGTGTTGTAGAACTGAGGAACCAGTAAGAATATTTAAAAATAAAGAAAGCAGAGCAAAATAAGATCATGTGAGGGGTCTGGGGGTCTTCCTCAGCAGATTTTTTATAAAATAGTTGTAATTTCCTATAATCTGGGGTGATTTAAATTAAAAAAAACAAAACTATTTGTAGTACTTAGATACAGAACAATGGGATATATACAATTGAAACCAGAAGTTTACATGCACTATATAAAATGACATATGCTTTTTTCCTCACTGTCTGACAAGAAATCAGACTAAACTTTTCCTGTTTTAGGTCAGGCATGTCTTCAAATACATCCACAGATATATCTCTAATTAACTCAAATGTTGTCAATAAATCTATCAGACACTTCCAAAGACAAGACAACATCATCTGAGTTTTCCCAAATTGTTTAAAGGCATAACTAATCGTATTGTATGTAGCTTCTGACTTTAAAGAAAGTGATGAAAAATGTTCTAAAAAATTATTCTATAATTCTGGCATTTAGCAAATAGAAATAATTTTAGTAATCCTCATTAGCATATAATAGGAAAAGTTTAGTCTGATTTCACGTCAGACGGAGACAAAAAAAAAAAAAAAAAAGCATATGTTTGTGTTTCTATGTACACTTCTGGTTTTAACTATATATATTTATATTGTATATATTTATTAAACTTTAACAAGTTGTCTACTTTTTATTGAAATACTGAACTCTTGTCAGTGGTTCTCTGCAGCCCCAGTCCTCTGCTCCCTCCCTGTTCTCCAGTGCACTGAGCTGCACTGGGCACAAATTCTCCAGACAACAGTCCAGTCTGAAACATTTACTCAGACACAGATATGTATGTGTTATGTTGTTTTTGATGAGAATTCAACAGGTCTTTTCTGAGATCGCCATTGCGCATCTAAAGACCTATTATTTCATCAGTTGTTCTTAAGGCAAAGGGGCTGGTGCTTGAGAACCATCTGAGTTCGGTCTGTGCATGTTCCTGCTGCCAGTATCAATGCAAAATGTCTGTGCAATTTCCTAGGAAACACCTGTAGAGTATTTTTTATTCTTTTGTATACCCATGTTTCATGAGTCTCCTTATTTAAGTTTAATAAGACTCTGCGTCTTCATAATCTTAAAATGGAACCAAACACTAAATCCACTGTTTTCACTAGTGAACTGTGCATCTGGTGTTTAGGTGCTGTAGATAATACTATTAGTCTTTTTTTGGCAGCGTAGTTTAGGGAGGAATTTAGATGTTTACTAAATGGTAACCTACCATTTATCCTCAGCTGAATGTTTGGAGAGGTCCCATCTCCGAGTTTAGTTGAGGCCACACAGTAATAGTCTCCTCCTTCAGTGAAGTTGAAGCTGTACGTGTGTCCCTGGCCGACTTTGGCTGGTCCCTGTGAGCTGTGTCTGAACCAGGTGAAGTGGTGGACAGGAGGCTTGGCTCTGCTGGAGCAGCTCAGCGTCACTGACTGACCTGCTGACAGTGAACCGGATGGACTGACCTCCACTGAGGTGTGTTTAGGACCATCTGAGACACACAGGGAAGTTTAATGTCATACTGTGGAATATTTCAGGCACAACAATAATATTTCCATGTAAACAGACTGAATCCATCAGTGTTTCACTCACATGAGACACTGAGAGTCACGTCACTGTCGGCCATTTTGACTCCTCCACTCACAGGATACTCTGCATTACACTTTATCATTAGTCCATCATGGGCGTCTGTCAGAGTGATGTTCTGTGTGATTCTAGTGGTAAATGTCCCGTCTGCGTTGGTCTCTGTGATGTGGGCAGTGCCTTGGTAGAGGTCCCATGTGAGCTGAGGAGGGGCGTGTGGACAGGGAGTGACAGCTGAGCAGGTTATAGTCACCACCTCTGTCTCTGTCTGTTTACCAGAGACTTCTATTGTGGGGCTCCAGGGAGAGTCTGCAGAAATATTATAAACAAGGAGAAATAAAATGTAAAAATGCATCTCTGTCTTTAATGATGTGTATTACTACGTCTGGACCCACCTTCCCACAGCAAAGTTTAGATTTTATTCTTATTAACTAGGGCCTTTCTTTTCTTGCTCTAATAGACACTTAATATCACCTAGATTCAAGTGTGACCTGATAACTATCTGACATCTTTACTTAACCATGAACCACACACAGAATATATAAAGTACTTACCACTGATTGTTATTTCAAGAGGGTCACAAACAGCTGAAGCTTTAACAGTCTTGGTTTCAATCCTGAAGAAATACTTGTTTGAATATTCTGAGGTTAAATCATTGAACAAAGTCGTACAGTTTTTCTTTTTCAGGTCTCCAGTAATTTCCATTGGATATATGTTGTTTTGCAGTCTGCTGTTAAAGATCACATTTACTGGATGTTCGCGAAAATTAGGATCACGTTTCATCCAAACACCAAACACTGGTGAATCATACGACTCATAAGGTGTAAAGTTGCAGGGGATTTTTAAACATGATCCACTCAGAGCTTCAAGAAACTTTGGCGTCGTGACATTCAACTTATTGATTGATTCTTCATGGCAAACACCCAGGACAACTGTAAGCAAATATTTACTCATATTAAAAAATAAAATAATATTTGTATTTAAAGTTTTTGAACATGTAGCATCAATAATTCTCTTACCTGGACAAAGCAGTAACAGTAGAACCACTGGAGTTAACACACTGATACATCTCACTGCTGCTGCCATGCTTCTCTGCTACAACTCACAAATGTCACAAACTTCCTCTTCACACGTCTAATCATAAGCTTTAGCCTCAATGTACCATGTTTCCTGTTAAAGGAAGACAATGTCACATAATTTCTATTTTAACCCATTACAAGAAATAATCTGTAAGTAATATTCAATTATATCCAGGTAAAATCATGTTTTTATTTTATTTTTAAGTTGTTTAGAGAGGCATTATTCAGGCGTAATGATTTTATTTAAGAGCTCGCTCTGGAGATGTTTTTGCTTTGGTTGAAATTGGAGACAGTGATGTGACATTTGTGAAAGAATCGGCTCTTTTGAATGGCTCCTTAGCGAATCGACGAATGGACTCGGATCTCATTTTTTAAAAGAACCAAGTCTTTTTCAAATTTTTATGCATTTTTATACTGATTAACACAGAAACGACGCAAGAATCAGCACAGAAGGAAAACAGGCGACACAAGAGAGAGAAAAACACATTTGGATCATAACAGCAGTTTATCTTTTTATTTTTTTTGTATTATTATTATTGTAGTGAAACATCAAAGGTCAGACTCTCTCCTGCTCTCAGTTTGAACCATTTTTAACACATCTGAGCCTTGGTCATCTCTCTCTGTGAGGAGTTTTCAGATAAACTGAATTCTCACGTTGGCTTCTGTCATAAATAAATAGTAAAAGAGCCAGTCTTGTGAACGGCTCTTTGAAATGAATCAATCCTTAAGATTGAGATCCCATAAACGAGTTGAAAGTCCCATCACTGATCATAGACTGTGTAAAGAAGTGGACTAAGGCGTCACCCACAGCGTTCGGCTCCAGTCAAATGAAGCTCATTGAGGCCAGAGCAGTTATAGGGGCCAAATTGGAGCCGAGTTACAAACATCAGAGCGACCAAAGACCCAATCTAGAGCGAGGCTGTGGAAGGTAACGATCTGTGGAGAGGCGACCCTGCTCACTGTAAGAATGCATGTTTCCAAGGTACTAAGTTTAATATCATCCAGACAAAGAAACTGGTGGTTTTCATGCTCTAGAATATGATGATGTCCTTCTCCCAGATGGAGCCAAGAGACAGATTTATCAAAAGACACTGCACTTTGCCATGAAATAAATAGTAAATTCACAAATGTTGAACCTGATCATTTCTATTATTGACTAAACCCAAGAACTCACTGAACTCACAACAAAAATCTGCATTTTGAAACTATTAATTTCAGCTGCACCTGTCTGTATTAAATAATATTGTCCTATAAAATGTTGTGATGTATCTGAAACCAGCAATAACATCTCCATGGAGACAAGCAGGTGGTGGACCCCAGACCAGAAGAGTTAGTGCACCTTTAACTTCAGTCACATGAGAATGATATTTTTTTTTATCACAGTGTCCTTCAAAATAGTGTAATTTGTATAAAGCTGTTTTAGTCTTACCTTAAGTAACCGTCTCCTCTCCCACAGTGACTGAGAAAGTTACTAAACATCTGAACTGTTCCTCACTCTGTCTCAAAAGAGGTAGTGGTGAAATGGGGAAGAACAGAAGCAGGCACAAACGGGTCTTCTATGAATTTTAGCCTCTGTAATCAAATTATAACATAATGATCTATGCATATCGTCGATTATAAGAATAGAACAAAAATATACCACCATCTTCTTCCTGCTTCTGAAGAGTGCAGATGCAAACCTTGCTTGCTCCTGCTGCTTCCTTCTTACTTTGCTTTTTAAACATTTTATCTCTTTCAGTGCTGGAAAATGGTGCTTAGTTATGATTTTCTTCCAACCAAGACTTTTAAACCATTTTTACATTTTTATACAAAATTTGTGACAAGCCAGCGACATGTTCGAGGAAAGAAACCAAAAGGATTCTTTCTGTGAACTCTGTCAGAACTATCAGCAACAAATGAATGAGCTATGATCACTGATCTTTGTTTTAGATTCTGAAAAAGGACTTCACCAGTTTCTCCCTGTAACCTCCAGTGATCAGCAGCCAACCGTTACTTTCAGAGAAGAGGGTGAAAAAACTGCTACTTTCCACTTAAACCTGAGTGATACGGTGTATTTTCCAAAACTTTGTAAAGACAAGAATTTCAAGCCAACGCAACAAGTGATAAAAGACAATGTTAATATAGTTACATCACCCAAAATACAGCTACAAACAGATTTTTACCACCATCACAGATTGATGTTAATATACACGCAGAAAATTGATATTTTTTTCAAAACAAGAGCAATAAAGTTGGCCAAAGAGGCAGACATGTGATCTGTGCCAAACGTCAAGGTCAGAGATATTGGCCATATTGCATATCACATCATCTCTTTATACTGGTTCTAGTGTTCATGGTGACTCTACACAGTGATCGCTGCAGCGACCTTCATTGGCCATAAATGCCTGCAAATACAAAGCCACCTCACTTCTCCAAATTGCCCATGGTACAGTTAGAATATATACAGAGAGCCCACACCTACCAGTGTACTTTTGTTCTCACCACAGCCCTCTAGGCAAGGTAAGTTTATTTGTACAGCACAATTCATACACAAAGGAATTCAAAGTGCTTTAAAGAAGAAGAAGAAAGACATTAAAATCACACAAATCAAAACATAAATAATCACAAATAATCATCATAAAATTAACATTAAAACAGAGGAGTGCAGAACAAAAACAATTGTCAAAGTCGAGTCTGTCTCACATCTTCAGACTGTTCCAGGTTTTAGCTGCATAAAACTGAAACTCTGATTCTTCATGTTTAGTCCTGACTCTGGGACCAGCAGGAGGCCGGTCCCTGAAGTCCTCAGTGTGAGATGGTTCTTGTGGCCCTAACATGTCGGAGATGTTCTTTGGTGCTGGTTCATGAAGAGACTTGTTCACACTGAGCTGCTTTAAAGTCTCTGAGCCACAGGAGCCAGAGACGCAGGACACATGTGTGAAGCACTTCCTGGTTCTAGTCAGACCCGAGCAGCAGTGTTCTGGATGTACTGTTCTGTCTTAAGGCTCGTTTGGAGAGGCCAGTGAGCAGGACATTACAGTATTTAACCTACTGGAGACAAATGCAGGATAAGTCTCTCTAACTCGGGCTTTGACAGTAATCCTTGATTTTTGACATGTTTTAGATGGTAAAAAGCTGAAGACTGATGTGGTTGTTAAAGTTCAAGTCTGAGTCCATTATTAGCCCTAGATTTCTGGCCTGATTTGAAGGTTTTAGAAAGAGACTGGAGGTGACTGCTGACACCTTCTCTATGTTTCTGTGGACGAAAGACGGTGATTTCAGTCTTGTCTGAGTTTAGCTGGAGAAAGTAGTTTTCATCCACACACTGATCAGATCAGTGTCAGAGTGAATCCACTGGTCCATATTCACCTGCTGCAGTGAGACATAGATCTGAGTGTCTCTGCAGAGTTGTGGTAGGACACATTATTGCGGCGTATTAACTCTCCTAACGGCAGCATGTACAGATTGAACAACAGGGGTCCCAAGATTGACCCCTGGGGCACCCCACAGTTTAGGGACATTTTATCTGAGACACATTTTCCAATTTCAACAAAGAACTCTGTTTTCTAGATAGGACTTGAACCAGTTTAGTGGCGTACCACAGATGCCCTCCCAGTCCTCTAGTCTCTGTGAGAGGATCATGATCCACAGAGTCAAAGGAGACGCAGATCTAACAGGATCAACACTGAGACTTCATCAGTGTCAGGTGGATTTGTCACCTCGATCAGAGCATCTCAGTCTGTGGTGGGTTTAAAACCTGACTGGAAAATATCGAAGGAGTTGTTCATTTGGATTTGAGATTGGTCGGTAATTGTTCAATATTGTGGCATCAAGACTGTTCTTCTTCAGAAGAGGCTTGATAACCGCAGTTTTCAAAGCTCTTGGGAATGTTCCAGATTGAAGTGACATATTAACTATGCAAACGACTGGTGACAGCAAACTGTTGAGCACAGACTTTAGAAATTTAGTGGGTAACACATCAAGGCAGCATGTAGATGAACTCAGACTGTGACGATCTCTTGGACAGTTTTGTCAGTTACAGGAGCAAAGTGAGTCAGCTGTAAGTGTCTAGGTGGCTGCACGGAAGTTGCAGTAACAACGAGAGTTGTTACTGCAACTTCCAATAATGTCAGAAAAATACCTCTGCCTTGTTCTACATAAAGTGTGGTTGTACATGTGCATCTTTTCTCTGTAAATCTCATAATGAACCTGGAGCTTTGACTCGCGCCATTCCCGCTCGGCCTTCCGGCACTCTCTTTTCTGCGCCCTGAGTCATTCCTCCATGGAGCTTTCTGCTGATCTTTAACCATTTTAATCTTGATCGGGGCAATGGTGTCCAGAACATTCAAAACACTCGACGTCACAGAGTTCAACAAATCATCAACATTAGAACATGAGGCATTTTCAAAGTGAATCATTTCCATGAATAGTTCACCTGTTTTATCATTTATGTGTCTCCTTTGAACAACTGCAGGAACATCCGCTGGTTTGTGTATAACAGACAGGTCAAAAAAGACACAGAAATGATCAGACAGACCAACATCCACCACAGTGACATTTAAATATTTACTCCTTTTGTGTATTATATGTGGGATGATGGCGGCGCTCATAGTAGCTGCGGCTCAGTGCTCGTGGTGTTTTGTTTGGGTGTGTGTCTACGTGTTGTCTTTTACCTGTTATGCGAACCACATCTATAGCCGAAGTGATCTCCTAAAGATCGGAGTTTGCTGCGAAAGCGGAGTCACAGCCGAGTTTATCCGCTTGCATAGGATCCCGGTGGACATAGCGAGGACCCCCGGCTCGCCATGGAATATCATCCCAGCGGTGAGGCGGCGCAGAGACAGAAAACAAGAGGGGCTGCAGGGCCGGCGCTCTAGCTAGGCTAAAGAGACAGCCCTTTAAACCACCTCTCCCCAGCCTGTTTGTCACAAACGCCAGATCCCTCGCAAACAAGATGGATGAACTGAGACTACTGACTGCTACTAACAACGCGGTGAGAGACAGTTGTATGCTGATTATCACCGAATCCTGGCTCCACTCATCTATACCGGACTCTGCCATTGAGTTAGCGGGATACACTGCTCAGCGCCAGGACAGGACAGCGGACTCTGGAAAGAGCAGAGGGGGGGGTCTCTGTGTTTACATTAACAACTGGTGTACAAACACAATAACTATTGACAGACACTGCTCTGCGGACTTGGAGTATGAAACTGTTAAGTGCAGACCCATTTATCTCCCGAGAGAGTTTACCGTTGTCCTAGTAACCGCTGTTTACATTCCACTGGACGCAAATGCTAGCTCGGCCATCTGACTTTTGCATGATAGCATCAGCAAACAGCAGAGCATGTATCCCAACGCTGTGCTCATTATAGCGGGGGATTTTAACCATACGGACTTGAAAGCAGTGCTCCCTAGACTCCACCAGCACGTGAGGTGTGCTACTAGGGGAGCAAATACTCTGGACAAAGTCTATACAAACATCAAACTGGGCTACAGGGCAAGGCAGCTTCCACACTTGGCCCAGTCTGACCATATGTCCCTGCTTTTAATTCCCGTATATACCCCCCTCTGTAAAACACAAATCAGTACAAAGACTGTTAAAACTTGGCCCGACGGTGCCCCCCAGCAACTGCAGGACTGTTTTAATACAACAAATTGGGATATATTTGAACAACAGGACCTGGAAATGTTCACAGACAGTGTGCTCTGTTACATTAAGAACTGTATTGACACTGTCACAGTGGGACAAATACATCCGGATCTATCCCAACCAGAAGCCCTGGATGACCCGGGAGAGGTCCAGCGGCTGCTTAGGGACAGGAACATCGCTTTCAGGTCTGGCGATCGGACTTGCTATAGCATAGCCCGAGCAAACCTGAAGAGAGGCATCAGAGAGGCCAAGTCGGACTATAGGAAGAGGATTGAAGACCACCTGGACAGTAATAACAGCAGGCTGGTGTGGCGGGGTGTCCAGGATCTCACCAATTTTAAGTCCAATCAGGGAGTGGCCGATGGTGACGCCACGTTAGCAGAGGAGCTCAACATCTTCTTTGCACGTTTTGAAGTGGAGCCACCAGAGACAGCCAGGCAACAACCCCCGGCACATAGTATCCCAGCCCTCACTTTTGAGGAGCATGAGGTCAGGCGCACGCTGAAGTCCATCAACCCGAGGAAGGCTGCTGGACCTGACGGTATGCCTGGGTGAGTACTAAAAGAGTGCGCGGATCAGCTGGCTGGAATTTTTACCAAGATTTTCAACCAGTCCCTGGCCCTGTCCACTGTACCATCGTGTCTGAAATCTTCCACCATTGTCCCCATCCCAAAGAAACCCCACATTTCCAGCTTGAGTGACTACCGCCCTATTGCACTCACACCAGTGGTGATGAAGTGTTTTGAAAAACTTGTACGGGGCTACATAACATCTTTTCTGCCACCAAGTTTTGACCCCCACCAGTTTGCTTTTAGGGAAAATGGATCCACTGAGGATGCTGTGGCCATAGCCCTCCATGCTGCACTGTCCCACCTGGAGCAGGGGGGGAGCTACGTCCGAATGCTCTTTGTGGATTTCAGCTCGCCCTTTAATACCATCCTTCCCTATAAACTGATGGAGAAACTGGATTTTTTGGGGCTTCCACACTCCATCTGCATGTGGATTAACAGCTTCCTGTCAGACCGCAGCCAGAGGGTCAAAATAGGCCAACACACATCCAGGGCCCTCAGCCTCAGCACCGGCTCCCCACAGGGCTGTGTGCTGAGCCCTCTGCTCTATAACCTATATACATATGACTGTGTCCCTGCCCATGACAGTAACACCTTTGTGAAGTATGTGGACGACACCACAGTGGTGGGACTCATCACTGGGGGGGATGAATCAGCGTACAGGGAAGAGGTGCAGAGGCTGTCTGGGTGGTGTAAGGAGAACAACCTGCTCCTTAACACCACAAAAACAAAGGAGCTGATCATAGACTATAGGAGGAAGAAAACTGATATATCCCCACTCTCCATCAGTGGGGACTTGGTGGAGAGGGTCACTGATTTCAGGTTCCTGGGTGTCCAGATTGAGGAGGGTCTGACCTGGAGCAAAAACACCTCTGAGCTGCTGAAGAAGGCCCAGCAGAGACTCTTTTTCCTCAGGGTGCTGAGGAAAAATAACATCACACAGAGACTTCTGCTGTCCTTCTACCGCTGCTGCATAGAGAGTATTCTGACCTATTGCATCGGCGTGTGGTACACCAGCTGCACGGCGGCTCAGAGGAAAGCTCTCCAGAGGGTCATAAATGCAGCGCAGAAGACCATTGGCTGCCCTCTCAGGACACTGGCCGAGCTACACACGTCCCATTGTCTCAAAAAGGGCCAACACATCCTTGGGGACACCTCACACCCCGGGCACACTCTGTTTGAACTGTTACCATCGGGTCAGAGATACAGATCAATCAGAGCAAGGACAAATAGACTGAAGGACAGTTTTTATCCTATAATCATTTCCACACTTAACAAACATACACGCACTTAGTAAATGTATATATTTTATATTTCATGTTTTTATTATTTTTATGTGGGACTGAAAATAGGTGAGATGTATGTTTGATGTATGTGTGAGGATGGTCAGCACTTTTTTAAAATTTCGTTGTACATGTGGATGTTACAATGACAATAAAGACTTATTCTATTCTAATGAGCAGGTCCAGAGTGTGTGTCTGTTGTGGGGGGTATTAGGAATGATTTTTTCATATAACATGATCAGATCATATTCTGAACTTATGTTTGTCTGTGTGTGTTCTACGTGGCTGTGTACTCTGAACTCAAGATCAGATAATACCTGTTTGTTGCAGTTAACATGTACATTTCCCAGCTAACTCAGCAAGTGACCTTTGTACGTGTTTTCCATACGTGTGGCTCCGCTAAACGCAGATAAGGTGTGGTAAGGTCTACGTGTCTGACCATGTGATGACGATGCCACAGGTATATAAGAGTCATTGTAGAGATGTAAAGACTAGGAGATGAGGAGACAATGTAAAGACAGGAGACCGGAGGGGTCTTTGACTTTAATGATGCCTGAATAAACAACTAAATGATGCAACTATCTGAGTCTTCCCGATCTTCTGCGTTTGTCCAAGTCATTTCCTAAAGCTGACAGATGGCTCCTGACATGAGTCAGACCAAAGGTTTCAAGGACAGAACTACTAGCACTAATACTGCTAATGCTGCTGCTACTACAGCTAGTTCTACTACTACTACTACTACAACTACAACTACTACTGCTGCTGGTATTATTATTACTACTACTACTGCTACTTCAACTACTACTACTACTTCTACTACTGCTATTACTACAACTACTTGACACTACCCCACACTCAGGTCTGCTGTCACAGGGAAATGGCTCCCTCTTCTGGGGAAAATAAGAAAAACTTAACATTACCACTTTTATTATTAACACTACTATAACTGCTGCTACTACTACTATTATTACTACTACTACGATTGCCAACTGTTAATACTACTACTTCCATTATTAACATTACTACTACTGCTACTACAACTAAAGCTGCTACTACTACTGCTACAGTCACTACTGCTTCTGCTACTACTACTACTACTACTTCTACTACTACCACTAATATTGCTGCTACAAAAGGTAAAAGTAGCTGTTAACTTGAAAACTACAGCTTCATGACATCACAAGGTGGAACAGAGCATTTTGAGCTTTGTTTTTTTATATTAAATGTTCACTCAAATATGTGAATGAAACAAAACACGACTCCAGACATGTTTTTGAGGTAATATTTGAACATGGTTTAAAGCTTCACAAGAATCAGTTTTGTGTAATATAAGACCTTTAACTGCAGTGAGACAAGACACAGGAAAAACTCATCGTACGATTAATGTGACCACGGGCTTCATGATGAAAAGTTAGGACGGTCGTCATAGTAATTAACAATTCAAAACAAAATATTTCTTTTGAATGATGAAAAGTCCTCAAAATGGCTCCATAAAACAAGAAGCTGAACAATATTAATATAAAAAAACATAATTGACACAGATCTCCTTTGTCCTGACTGCACCACCTGAGAAATACTGCACCATTATTGTGTTGTTTTTCAAACGTCTATCACAAAGTTGTTACTGAACCTTTTTGCTCCTCCAGTGACATGACGGGTCCATGGAGAATTTCAGCTCAAAAGAATAATGCTTGTGTCCCAATGCATCATGGGTACTGTACTTGTGTGACTGTAACTCCAGAAAATATTGTTTTTGTGTCAAGACCAACCGAGGTACAGTCTATGGTTCCAACGTTTTACAATTCTCAACAATATTCAAAGAAAAAACACATTACACATTCATTATGTACATCAACTTTTCAATATTTGGTCCAAAATGCAAGTTACAAAAGCTCCAAAGTCCAAACAGCACAAGACGAAACATGACAGTTTATACCTTTAAAGTGGAGATGGTCCGATACAGATTTTTTGAATCAATTGTGATATTTGTCTGAAGGTGAACAATAGTAAGGTTCACAAATTAACTTTTGTAAAAATACCTTTCATAATCTAGGTTAACATAATTTGTGTATGATTGTGACAGGATTGTGTGAACATAAACACAGGGCGTCCAGAAAGTCTCTTTACAATTTAAAAATCTAAGTACAAAGGCAATTAGTAAGATATATTTTTTAGATTACTTTCATTGTACTCAGAGGTTCTAAAAGTGTTCAATCACATTGCATTTCTGTATTTCAGGCGTCCTGTTGATTAAAGACACATCCTTTTGAATGAACATCTAAGAAATGGCTCCTCCTCAAGAGAAGACACAATGTGTGTCATGGTTTATTGAGACTAAATCAGATTCAGACTCAATGAAACTACAGAACAAAGTCTGGAAGAGATCCACCATCACGTCCGTCAATTTGTGACACAAGAAATGTTTGGAGACAGGGACAGTGTGAGACAGAAAGAGAAGTGGACCACCAAGAACATCTGAGGAAAACATCGATGGTGTAAGAGGTGGATTAAATGAGGTCAAAATCTATAGAAACCACTGAGTACAACAGAACAAGTCTGATTATGATTTATCAACTGCCTTTGTAATAAATGTTTTCAACTGTAAAGAGACTTTATGGACACCCTGTATTTTAGGCCTAGTTGCTCTATTTCCATTTTTACTCCTCAGTCTGATCAAAAAGACAAATCTGAGGAGAACAAACTGGGAAAGACACATGGCCACAGAGACTTTAGAAACATATCAGCAAAATATCGACAAAATCTTCCAAATCAGACTGATTTACTTTACTTGTGCATAGAGTTCATCTAAACCAGGGACTTGTGCAGTGGCATTTTCAGCTTTTGATACTTGGACCTGGGAGTACACGGACTCCTCTTGTTCTGGGTTTAAGACGTTTTTAGGGCTCAAATTAGAAAAGTCTATTTCCCCATAATGCACTTCTTCCTCTTCCTTATCAGTCTCCACAGATGCTCCTGTCTGTAAAACAAGACACTGAACAGTCATTTGACCCTTATCTTTTCTCATCACATTTTAAATACTCACTTGTGATTTTTTTGAAGCCTCACGTTTTGATCTGACACACCTGGGAATAAAATAAAGATTATCCTAAAAATCGTGTATAAAGAAATACAGAGATCAGACTAGAAAGATGTATTACTTTTGTGGCAGTTCAGTCTGAATAAAGAACAAAATGCAAGAGGAAGAAGACAGACAAACATGTAAATTAGTGCATACAAGTTTACACATTATTTATTGTTGTGAGATGAAAAAAGAAGCTACATGCCATATATTTTTGATATTGGAGGGTTGGATTTTCATTCCATGAATATTAACTCAAGTTATGGATTTATAGCACAGTAAAGTCCAAGAGTAAAACCAACTTTTCAAGACTTGTTTCATAAAACTTACATAAAAATCACAGCCAGACAGAAGATTATTATGAGTCCAACACCTGCTCCAAGAATGGCCTCCCACGGTATAGAAGAAGAAGAGTTTGATTCTGCTCAAAACATGGATTTAAATGATTTACAAGAAAGTAAAGTCAGTATTGCACTGAAGTATAATTACATTCAAGTGTCGACTTATATGGGTCATGTACCTGTTATACTCAGTGTAATGTCTGGAGATGATTCATTTCCGAGTGTATTTGAGGCCACACAATAGTACTGTCCCTCTTCAGTGAAGTTGAAGCTGTACGTGTGTCCCTGGCCGACTTTGGCTGGTCCCTGTGAGCTGTGTCTGAACCAGGTGAAGTTCTGGACAGGAGGCTTGGCTCTGCTGGAGCAGCTCAGCGTCACTGACTGACCTGCTGACAGTGAACCGGACGGACTGACCTCCACTGAGGTGTTTTTAGGACCATCTGAGACACACAGGGAAGTTTAATGTCATACTGTGGAACATTTCAGGCACAACAATAATATTTCCATGTAAACAGACTGAATCCATCAGTGTGTTTCACTCACATGAGACACTGAGAGTCACGTCACTGTCGGCCATTTTGACTCCTCCACTCACAGGATACTCTGCATTACACTTTATCATTAGTCCATCATGGGCGTCTGTCAGAGTGATGTTCTGTGTGATTTTAGTGCTAAATGTCCCGTTTGGTCTCTGTGATGTGGGCAGTGCCTTGGTGGAGGTCCCATGTGAGCTGAGGAGGGGCGTGTGGACAGGGAGTGACAGCTGAGCAGGTTATAGTCACCACCTCTGTCTCTGTCTGTTTACCAGAGACTTCTATGGACGGGACCCCAGGAGCAGCTGAGAGAGAAACAAAAAACTAAAACATGATTTTGAAAATACTTTTCTCTAATGTGAAAGAGCTGCTGTTCACCTTCATACTAGTTCCACGCCCAAATAAATAAAGTGATTTGTAGTTCAGCTGAACAGTAGCCTACTGTTATTAATAGAAATATCTCGGTTGTAGTTTTTTGCTTTATGGAAAAATCTCCCAAAAAATAATTTTAGAATCACATACGAGTTTTAGCCCTGTTCATTTCTGTCTCTGTGTGTAATGCACAGACCAGGAGTCACCGACCTTTTTGAAACTGAGAGCTACTTCATGAGCACTGAATCATACAAAGGGCGACCACTTTAATGTTTAACTTTGTATTTGTCTGTCATATATCTGTGTTTTTAAAATGACTGTTGTGTACTGCACTCTGGTCAACTCTGTTGTTTTTAAAGTGCATTAGAAATAAAGTTGGATTGGACTGGATTGGATTTAATACGCTCTTCTGAAATAAAAAAAAAAGGCCCAGTTTGCTTTTAGTTATTCATTATTATTAATGATTAATGATAATCGTCTTTGTGGAGACACTGATCACGTTAATGATTTCTCACAATCAGCAGTGACAGAAGGTGGGAAACAGATCAATATTCAGCACTTTAACTGTATTAATCTGTAATTACTTAATTAATTGTTAACTTTTCAGATGATCACTTACATCACTACATCTCATAGGAAAAGTGTCTCATTTTCATGAGGCGCTGGCAATCCTTTTTAACAACATAAACTATGTTGCACCATGTTTCAAAAAGTTATCACTTATGTAATGTTAAAGAAAAATCAACTTACATTTTTAAAATAAATCTTGGTTGCTTTTTGTAACTTTTTTGCCGGTCTTGTGAAAAAAGACTGTTGTTTACCCAAAGCTGCCTTTAGCTCACGTGCCTTTTCTGCCGTTCCCGCTTCCCACTGGGTGGTTACTGTGGAGCTTTTATGACACATAGTGAAGTGTCCGTCCACACTTTGCCACAACCACAGTCGCCGCAGATGACACACATGCAGGCTTCTTTTACACTCGTAAAATTTGTTGTGAAAGTGATTGTTTTTTCGGCCATGTTTTGGGGTAAAAAACTGCATCAGCATCTTCACAGAGCTCACGAGCTGAGCACTGGTTTTGTCACATGCACAATAATAACCTTTGAAGTAGACGTCAGAGTTCACCTTAACTTATCTAAACCTCACGTATAAAGAACATATTTTTAAGATATTGTCATTTTTAAATCTATATAAATGAAAAAGGAACAGAATAAAATTACATTTTAGATTCAGCTCATAAGAGAGTTATGCTAGTTTTTAGAACCGGCACCGTGTTGGTGACTCCTGGCACAGACTCTATTTTCTGTTGGTTAAAGGGCAGCACATGCTTGATGGTGCTGCCTCAGTGCAGTGATGGATGTGTTCAGTAAGATGCTAAAACTTTACCAGATTTTGGCCCTTTCAGTTCAAAGGTGATAAACCTCTGCCACAGAAAACCTACCAGTTATTAGCAGAGTCATGTCTGGAGAGGTCCCATTGCCGAGTGTATTTGAGGCCACACAGTAATAGTCTCGTCCTTCACAGATGTTGAAGCTGTACGTGTGTCCCTGGCCGACTTTGGCTGGTCCCTGTGAGCTGTGTCTGAACCAGGTGAAGTGGTGGACAGGAGGCTTGGCTCTGCTGGAGCAGCTCAGCGTCACTGACTGACCTGCTGACAGTGAACCGGACGGACTGACCTCCACTGAGGTGTTTTTAGGACCATCTGAGACACACAGGGCAGGGGGGTCGTTGTTAAAAAGTGCATAACACATCTACAGGATCCACTCCCAGCCTGGACTCTATTCACTGCTCTTCCTTCTGTTTCAGACTGTTTAAGGCAGGCATACCCAAAGTCCAGCCCGGGGGCCAATTGCGGCCCGTGTGCAAATTTCCACTGGCCCCCAGCCTCTGGAATAAAAATAATTATGTGTGGCCCGTCAGCACTGTTGACCAGTGTAAAATATAATGCATGTACAAACTTGCTGACTTTTAGTGCTGGATAAAGACGGGTTTAAAGAAATTCAAACCTTTGTTAAGAAAATGCTGAGTTTGTTTGGTTTGTCATATTTGTTGAGACATTCTTGGTTATGAACTTGAATAAGACTAACTGACCCTCACCAGTGTGACGTTTTTGCGCATTAAAACCACTGTCTCTGAGCCAGACCTGCCTGTTTAGCACAGTCAGGTCTCAGTTTCACACGTCACATTACTGCAGGCAAGTTATTTGTTGCCTTCTGAGGTGAATAAATTATAAAATTTCAGTGAATTTATTTTATTGTGATTATCAAAACTACAGTTTAAATGTTCACTTTTTCATATTTATAATCTGTATATCATTCATTTTGTTTTTGAAAAGTGAAAGCCGTTTGCAATAAACAGTAAAAAATAATGAAATAGTCAATTTGCATTTAATATTAATGGTTCAAAGAATGATCAGGCTGAATGGTCGGCCACACATTTTCACCTCACCAGATTTGGCCTCTTTGCAAAAAGTTTGGACACCCCTGGTTTAAGGTGTGAAGCAATAGACTGAAAAGTTATACATCTAATGTCTGGTACATATTACTGCTTGATCCAAGAGATGTTAAACGGTATTTTGTTGTTTTTACGTGACATTGACATTAAATAAATTTAATCTAATACATGTATTTTTATAGGGTCAGTGGATATGAATGTCAAGATTATTTATTATTATTATTATTTTCACAACTGAATCTTAAGAAGTGAAAAATAACAGAAGAAAAATAAGGTTGTTTTAGTTCAATCTATACTACGACATCATTTTATTGCTATTTTTATTTTAATTAATTTTTTATTGCTCTGTAACAGTAAACTGATTATTCAACATGTTTTTCTCAAATGTAATGACTCTTTGCGGTAACTTTATTACTTCCTTTATCTAATATGAAGTACTTTTACTTGAGTACACAATTTGCCAGTGTGTGTTAGACTTACATGCCACATTGAGCTTGATTGTATTTGCAGCCATCTTCATCGTTCCATTGACACGATACGCAGCAGAGCATTTTATCTGACGTCCATCGTGAGAGGGGGCTAAAGTCACACTCTGGGTGATTTTAGTGGTAAATGTCCCGTCTGCGTTGGTGTCTCTGATATTGACAGTGCCTTGGTGGAGGTCCCATGTGAGCTGAGGAGGGGCGTGTGGACAGGGAGTGACAGCTGAGCAGGTTATAGTCACCACCTCTGTCTCTGTCTGTTTACCAGAGACTTCTATTGTGGGGCTCCAGGGAGAGTCTGAGAAGAGTCAAAACATTTGGGGAGAACATTACAATCTAAAAAAGGCAATAAACCAAGACCTAAGCTGATGCTGGTCAGATGGGAGTGGAGGCTATTTACTGTGCACAGAAGTAGAGTGAAAATGTCATTCAAACATTCAAACTTGTTTATAACAGGTGTATGTTAGAACCTGATGACAAAACTAATGTGGAAAAGCAGTTTGTCCCTTTGAATATAAACCTGTGTCAACAAAATACTGTTTGACTGTAAAACAAACTGCTATTCAGAGATGAAACTGTATAAACAAACACTGGAGCTGATTGAATGTAAATCCTAAACAGATATACACAGAATATAAGAATAAAAGTTTGATTTGCATTAAAATTCAGACAGTAGCCTGTTCAAATGGTCTTGGGTTTTGCAGAAACTATTTTGTCCCTTTGTAAATCATGTACTGTAAATAAAATAAAAATATATTTGTAACTAACTCATATTTTTTTTTTCCCTCAGGAGAAATTGATGATAACACAGACTTCAAGGCTAAAACAAGCTTTTTTCTCAGTGAGTCATCTATCAACATCAAGAGGTTGTATAATTAACCTTAGAATAAATAGTAAAAGTGTCTTACCTCTGACTGTTATTTGAAGAGAGTTACAACGATCTGTGGCCTTAAAACCACTGTTCTCTACTCTGAAGTAATATTTGTCATTGTGGCTTTTTCTTAAATTATAAAACATTGTGGTGCAGTTTTTGTTTTTCAGGTTCCCAGTGAAATTCATGGGATAAGACTTACTGGAGTCTCCACTGACTGAAAATGTGTTTGGTGAATTTGTACTGTACTTATAATAACCTTTAAACCAAACACCAGTGACAGGGTCTGCAGTGTTTATGTCTGTAGTTAAAGGTTTATAGGAGCATGGGATCCACAAACAGGAGCCACTCAGAGCCTCCATTGGACTTGGAGTTTTAATGGACAAAGTATTTTTTGGACCACAACAGTCAGCTCCTGTAAAACATGCTCAGGGTTAAAATGACAGTAACAGAAAATGCAGAGTACACACAGGTGTTCACCATGTATCATTCATGTTTATTCTTACAAATACTCAATATAAATACACATAAGTGACTGTGGTGAATCTTTATTCTCAAGTTTAACAAGTCCTGTTTGAAAAAATAAGATAATTAAATAAACTTAACTCACCTGAGCTCAGCAGTAAAAGTTGTATAATTTGAATGAACATTTTCCTTATTGCTTCAGAATTAAAAATAAAAAAATTCCTTGGTCTATTAGTGCTCTGCTTAACGAACCTGCTCCAGAGTCGACAGTGAAGATCTAAATTGAAACTCTTGAAACTCTTTGTGAGTTTAAGAATAACAGTGACTTCCTCTTCGTGACTTTGTGGTCACAGACAAACCAAACCACAAAGAAAAAGGTAAAGTTGGCAGCACTGTGGGCTCAACATTATAGGACACTATTCATTAATTTTCTTTCCTATTTATATTAAATTGTGCTTATAATATTTTCAAATATCTTTAAATCTGATGTAATTTTAGTGTTTGGAACAATTAAAGCTTCAATCTGTAACTTTATTACATCACCACAAAGAGCTGCTCCTGTGGAAGCTGCACATCACAGTAGCATCTGTACAACATGATGGAGATAAATCCTACATGTTTCACCGAGTAAGAAAATGAAATTTAAGTAGAAAATAAAAACAGAGCAGTGGAGGTGAAAACAGGTCGATCGCCAACATGGCGTCTTAAAAATAAATGATTAAAGATTACTTATACCTGCAAGAATCACTCCAAAAACAACTTCAAGACAGTAAATGTTGAGGGGAAATAATTACAACATGGTTAAAAACTCTGAAAAGTTCATTTTATACAATAGGCCTTATTACTTTTTTCTCATTCGTCTACAGATATGTTATATAATAATATAGAGATCTAAAAACAGTGTCAAACTCACCTGAAAGCTTCTCTTGGGGTCAAAAAGAAACCTAAGGCAGGTTGTTTTGGGGACATTACCATGGATTTGGTAAAACTGATTTTCTCTGTTGGGAAATGCCATGTTTTTGTTTTTTTACATTTATTTCTTTTACTTTATGAAGCATCCAGCTTTTCTCACTATCTCCTGCTCTTTATGATCAATTTATGCATTTCTGTCAGTTTAGACCATTTTCATTTGTCTAATAACTATTGTGTATTGTAGCCTCTTGTCACATTATGGCTGCTTGGTAACAGTCATTGAATTTCCTCTACACATGTCATATCTGCAGCCTGTGTCCAACCAGGAAGTAAAATGATAAACTTCATTAAAAATTCATCATAATGACATGAGTAACATGCACTTTTGATGTGTTCTGCATGTTTTGGGTTCACCCTGGGCCTGAGCTGCATCTTTTGACAGTGACAATTGAACAGAGATAGAACTTATACAGAGGTGAATATTAATAGAACATCGTTTGACACAGAAGAGGTGTTGATGAAATGAGGGAGAACAGAAGCCACAGTGTGAAGAGCAGATAAAATGTGGTCTGTCAATGTGAAAAAGAGCACAGCTAATTAAAGGTAAACCATCTTTATACAACACAAAACACAATATAAACGGTAAACGGTATAAAACATGTATATATTTTTTAAAAAAGCTAAATATTCTCACCTGACTGAAGTTAAAGGTGCACTAACTCTTCTGGTCTGGGGTCCACCACCTGCTTGTCTCCATGGAGATGTTATTGCTGGTTTCAGATACATCACAACATTTTATAGGACAATATTATTTAATACAAACAGGTGCAGCTGAAATCAGTTGTTTCAAAATGCAGATTTTTGTTGTGAGTTCAGTGATTTCTTGAGTTAAGTCAATAATAGAAATGATCAGGTTCAAAATTTGTGAATTTACCTTTCAGATGTTTATTGACAAAGTGCAGTGTCTATTGGGGACCTGACCTGCACAAGGTCAAAAAGGAAAAAATAAATTAAATTCACATTATTTAACTTTAGGCTATAAACCTACACAATAATAAATACAGATACAATTAGTATGGATTGCAATAATATCAACATATTGTAATAGGTCTGTAAATGTGTTCTTGTTTGTCCCTGTTGTGTCAGGAGGGGGGGCGCTGGGATGTGTTATGAATGTGTTTGTTTAAAAAGTACAGAATTGGTTGTTCATGCCAGAGGGTTTGATGGAGAGTTGGCGTGACCTGTGTCTTAACAGCAGCCCGTTTAAGAGCCATCATCTTGGCAATAAATACAATGAAAAGAACAAGGCGTGTACTTCTCACCTGTGAGTACGGGGCATTACAATATCAATAAATTGTTAATTTGATAACATTCATTTCACAAAAATCATAGTGTACCTTTAAGTTAACTGCCTTCTTTTTTTTTTTAGGCTAATCGCTGATATATATCAAAATTCTTTTAAGTTGCGCAACAAAACAAAACGTAACCACATTCGTTGAAATTCACTGTAATTATGGCCGCCAAATTACTCCTTCAGTATAACAAAAATAGACATCAAAAAACAGTGTGAATTACAAAACTTAAAGTGTCCTTTAACTCCTAAAGATTTGGCCTTTAATTTGGTAGAGACAGAATTATGATTCAGTCAGTATCTAACTAATACGGGTGTATAGTTAACCGTAGCTGTATGCGGTACGACATTATAACTTAGCATTAGTGATAGAGTGGTATTTTAAACTCAACTGCCGTTTTAAAACAGTGACTCACCGCTGAGCGTAGGATTGAATGTGTAGTATGAAAGCGGAATAGAATCTGATTTAGGCATGAAACGAGCACGCCAAATCCAGAGCATGACCAGCACGAGCCACAGTGAGCCGCAGTGAGCCACAGTGAGCCGCAGTGAGCCACAGTGAGCCACAGTGAGCCACAGTGAGCCATAGTGAGCCACAGTGAGCCGCGCAGTGGCACTACCAGAAGCAGGAAATGACTGGGGCGTGCCAGGTGACATAGGCCGTATCCCAATTTGCCAAATGCATACCCTTCAAAGTACCATTTGAAGTACCGTTCGAAGTACCCAGCCGAAAATGTGTAGTCCTCAGTGTATCTGCCATCTTGCCGGAATGGGACAGCCCTACACCACAGACCGTACTTCCAACGTGGTCTCTGCACAATAGTTATTTTTAATTCTTTATCATTTAATAGAAGAGTCAAGGTGTCGTCATCGCAAACGTTTATTTCTGTTTAGATTGAATGAAGTAAGGAATTAATATTTCTCTTTAAATATCAATAGACAAATATAAGTTTCAAGGTGATTTTTTTCCCTGTTGTAACTACTACATAACAAAATAAACCTTGTTAAAACATAGTAACTGTCCTTCAAGCAGTAAATGACGGACAAGCCTACAAAATGGGGCTTAATATTTTTTGTATTGGCTACACAGTCGACTACCAGCTGTACACTGGAAAGTCCGAATCCCAAGGCTCAGTGAATGGACTGTCATTGGATGTTGCTTCCTCCCTAGTCAACAAGGGCTACATAGGAAATGAGTAAATTGTCTATTGTGACAATTTTTACACCAGCCCACAACTATTCCTCCACCTGGGTCAGCAAGAGTTCAGAGCCTGTGGAACTTACAGGCACAGGAGGATCGGGGTTCCCACGACACCGGAGAACGCCCTGACAAAGGGATTCGCTGGTTGAGGAATGGGGACCTTTTATTTGTGTGAATGGATGGACACAACGGAGATGTCCATGTGTACAAATGTCCACTCAGTGTACACTGGAGAGAGACGGTGCTGTGGTGGAGGATAAAGGCAGATGGAACGTATGAACGGGCCCAGGCCCACAGCAGTGGAGGAGTACAACTGCTACATGGGATGACTGGACACATCTGATCAGCTCCTGGGCTCCAACACGGTCCACAGGAAATGAGGTGGTACATCACCATTTTCCAGCACATGTTGACATTGCTGTCACCAACAGCTTCATCATTTCAAAAGAGTTGACATCATCCGTGGAGACCCCCACAAGACAGGATTTTCACGCGAAGCTCACATCACATCTTGGAGTTTCCTTCAAAACACATCCCAAACAGCCCACATCTAACCACCTTCTGTTCCCACGAGCTTTGGACAGTCAAAGAGCCAAAAGGTCAGCATGGGACGGCTACAACTATCGTATTTTCCGGACTACAAGTCGCTACTTTTTTCTACACTTTAACCGCTGCGGCTTATGGTGCAGTGCGGCTTATACATTTTTTCCGTGGCGTCAAAAACATTTGCCCCGTAACAGTACACCATAAAACTGATGAGTAGTTCACAGAGGTCCAATGAAATTGTATGATCATACACTGTTAAAATAAAGCATGCAAAAACTTCACTAGTGGTCCCTCGCACATGAACTTTTTGAGTTAATTTTTCATATTACTACATGGGAGACCTGCGGCTTAAAATCCAGTGCGGCTTGTACAAGTTTTTCTTTATAAAATTAAAACATGGGGCTTTTAATCAGGTGCGCTCTGTAGTCCGGAAAATACGGTACTTCCACTACTAGTGCTGTGATAAGACGCTGTTGAGGCCTGTGCTGCAGGTTCTTACCTGGTTTCCTGCGGTGCGTTCTGGGTGCACTATATAAACACTCCCTTTCTCGTTGCTCCCCCTTTTGCCCACATTCATTTCTGGGTTCCTGTGTAGGCAGCTCTGTCCTCCATGCTTTAGGTAAAGTCCTAATCCGTTACTTTCATTCATGAAAATATCCCAATTCCTAAATCATGGTTCTTTTAGTGCCTCGTCTGACTGCAGCTCAGCACTGCTGCACTTTAGCAACACACTGAACTTCACAGCGCGTTCTCCTGCGCCCTCATCTTTGGCGAAAAGTAATTAATATCCACTACTTCTGTCCATTCACAAAATTGTCCAAACTAAAGTCCATGTTTCATGTAGCTCTCTCTGCTTGGCCATAACACTGCACCTTGGGCCAAGTACACGTCCCTGTGTGCTTCATCTGCAGTGACAGGTAATGTGGTGCGCGTTCATCCATAGGGAAATCAGGCCATGGTGCCAAGTCATATTATATCTCATCGTTTCAAACTCCAGAAAGTGAGCTGCGTAAAGCGGACTTCCAGTCATCAAACCTGGAGTTGTGTGCTCACCTTACTTCATTAGTGGTACGTGTATCTCCTTACTTGGGTTACGTTCTATTGCGCTGTAGGACTAATAGTAACTTCTCATTCATTTTAGTGTCATCAGTGGTCAGCAGCAGCATCGGGCACACCGCCCCTGCTGTCTTGCTTTGTTTTATTTTGCTTCTGTTTGGTTTTGTCCCTTGTCTTGCCTTTTGCCTTTCGGGGCTTTGTCTTGTTTTGCTGTTTGCCTTTTGTTTTATTTTGCTTTCCTTTGTTTTGTTTTGCCTGGCTCAATTTACATTTTAAGTTGGTCCACTGTGAGATCGCCTTTAGTGGCGCTGTGCTGGTCTCACCTCGGACCGGTGCACCTGAGCTCTGTGCGTCGAGCTGGATTTTGCCCCGTACATGTTCTGACAGGCAGTGGGTTTGAGCTCGGTAAACTTTTAATGATTGAATGAGTGTGTATGGGTGACCTCAGATGTTATATATTGTAGCCATTGCTAATGAAATTAAAACACTGTTTTCTTTAATATGTAAAATTAACATGATGTAAATTAAGTGGAACCTGGCTCTTTCCTCTTGATGCTTACCTGTGTGCCTTATACTTAGGTTCTAGTCTCCAAACTAGATTTGGGGTGGCGTTGTTGCAACACAAATTATTAACCCCTCGATTATCACAGTACTACTGTAACAGAGACTAAGTAGTATTTCCAGTGGCGGGCCGTGCATTTCACACCTGGGCCTTCAGTAGTGCTCCGTCTGAATCAATCCAACCCTCAATAACTTTAACAATTTAAAACAATAACAAATTTATGGCTATAAAAACTTTTACTGCAGCTACAACTGCGACACACAAAAAGCATCAATAATAACCTCATAAAATTGCAATATTATTTTAGGAATATAGCCACATTTTACTCACCAAAAATCCGTTTTATTTGTACACAAAATTCATCCTCCGTTCTTTCCTCAAGAAGATTCAATTACTCTGTCGTACAGATTATCCATGCGTTTCAGTTCCATCAAGAAGTCCTTTTATCGCCATCGAGCTAATGCTGAAAGTCGAGCCTGCCCTGTCTGTCCGCGAGGATCTTGCGGTTGACTCTTCGTGCGCTCGGAGCCCGCGCTGCGTTCAGGGGCCTCGTAGATTTCCTCGTTTCGGCTCCTCTCGTTCAGCAGTGTCACAAAACTCCTTTACCCTTGCCAGACAAAATTGTACATCCAGTTTTTGTGAAGCAAAAAAACACAAAACTCAAAATCATCCAGACGTGATGCAGATGCCGTGTCCAATTCTCCACATGCACGGGTCAATGTGCTGTTCGAGGTGCAGGTCGAAGTATCCCCCGACTTAAATACGAATTGAGACACGGCTGCAGTTTGCTCGCTCTGGCTCGTTCACTACTCTCTCTCACTGTCCAATCATAGGCTGTGAAAACTCTGACGTTTCCGTGCGCCTGCTAGAAGGCCTCGGTGTCGCCAACTCTAAATCTGATTGGTTAAAGCAACAGTTTTACCGACACTTATTTTGTGCTACAGGGCCCGCAGAACTGATTATGAAGCCTCCAGGTAGATTTCTGACCCTGGCAACAAATAATGGCTGAAATGTGATTGGTTAAATGCTTAAATATGAAAACACACATCTGGAAGCTGCGCAACCAGGGAAAAAAAGCAATGAAAGGAAAGCTGACAGACAATTTGGAATGATTTAATAAGTATTCATGGACAAAATATAATTAACATGAGTCTGTGATTCAGATATTTTTTTAGGCCAGCAGAGAAGGCCTTGCAGGCCCTTACGGCCCACCACTGAGTATTTCATTCCACTTGTCATCACTTTAATTGGGCTCAGGTAATTTAATGGCGTAGCTCCCTCTGCTGGTGACCTGTAGCTATAAGTGCCCCTGGCATCGCGAGCACATTACCAGTTAACGAGAGTCGGACACGAGGTGGGTCACTATCTTTTAGCTCTGTCACTGTAGAGGTAGGTGTACACATTGTTCACGTCATTGGGGAACTAATATTTGTGCTACACATGAATTATTACACAGTAATGGACTAATTTACATGTCGTCACAAGCTACATGCTAACTGACTTGTTACCCTTGTAGTGTGCTGCTCTCCGGTGTGAGCTGTGAGTTCTGACCAGTGTTTTGATGGTTATACAGGTACATTTTATTTTATTTTATTGTAAAACCTTTTAATTTAACTGTATTACATGCCAGTTAACGAGAGTCGGACACGAGAGTGCTGCTCTCCGTGTGCACTGTGAGTTCGCCTGACCAGTGTTTTTGATGGTTATACAGATTAAATGCAAAGAACCACTCCGTGTGCTGGCCATTATTAAAACACAACGCAGACAAAGACAAACTATACAACAATCAAGAGCAGACGGGTCGTTCCTGCAACCAAGCTGGACTGTTGCACGGCCAAGTTCAGCGTGGTTACACTACTACTGCTACTACTAAACTACTAATACTGCTACTAGTACTACTAAACACTACCCATGAGTAACCCACACTCAGATTTGCTGTTACAGGGAAATGGCTCCCTCTTCTGGGGAAAACGGGAAAACCTGAAATTTGATGTAGTGAATTTCTAAGAGCGTCTCAGAAACTACTACTAGTACTTTTACGGCGATGGTTTGTCCCCGGGCTGTCGCCCTTACTTTACAACTCTACAGCAATGGTACATTAATTTCTGCATCATCCCACACAATCTGCACATCAAATGAAAGCTAGGGTGCTTTTCTTTCCAGATATGCAAATCACTACAGTGCTGACAGGAAAGCTGTCTTTACAGAAAAAAACAACATTTGGATAGGGACTTCACTTACTTTGAGGCTCTGGTTCTGTCAAACATCAACATTTTCCCAGAAAGTTGGTCTCCTCGTTCTGTACAGGTCCAGACAATATAACCCACCGAAAGAAATTATGTCCCACAAAAGTAAGTTCGATGCTCCATGTCCAACCTGCTGTAGGTAAGTATCCAAAC
>JAIEZT010000018.1:135000-175981 GCA_019594935.1 Periophthalmus modestus | reverse complement strand
TTTTCATCTTATATTAATAAACTGAGAGAACGACACAGTGTCCAGCAGTTTTCTGACCAGAACTCAAGAAGTGAAACACCTTCTCTCAAAAAGTTTTGTCCAGTTGACAGAACTGAATTTGTCTTTTACCATGGATCAGACCTGGACGACTGAAGAATGACACAAACCTCTGCCTCTTGTGCAGGTTCAGTGTATATGGTTTATAATATTCAATTACTGTAATTCGTAAACATGCACACACTCGCTGGTATAATGTAGGCCCCGTGCACGTGTACTGGTCAGTATCTTACATCAGTAACCTTTTGAAATATCATATGGCAGAATTTGGCAACTTCTTTAAAACACAAATCCAAAATAGTGGGTCAAATGTTAAGCAAAAGTTCCTCTTTCTGTGCTGTTTAAACACTGAAGTAAACTGTAACATCCTTATTACAGACGACATCCACACGTGTCCCGTCTGTTTTGGTCCTGGTTTGGTCCCAGTTTAGTCCTGGTTTAGTCCTGGTCCAGTCCCAGTTTTGACAGAGTTTAACACAGTTTAACATAATCAGAAATAAATGACTTTACCTCTTACTTTTATAGTGATCGGTGAACACGACGCTGTAGACCTGAAGCTTCCATCCTCCACTCGGAAGAAATATGTGTCAGTATGTCGAGTTTTTAACTCCTTGAACACAGTGGTGCAATTTTTCTCACTCACTTTTCCAGTAAGTTTAATTCCATCATTAACGCGTGAATTTCTGCTACTGTTGAACAGAACATGTACTGAGTTTGGTGTTACAAATTGGCTTTGGCTTTTAATCCACACAGCAGCAGCTTTTTCGTCTCCGGGGAATGTCAGTCCTTCTTTGACAGTGAAATGACACGGGATCAGCAAACAGGAGCCTCTCAGACCCTCCAGAGTCAAAGGAGTGATGAAAATGCCCGGATCAGGTGGACAGGAGGTCGCCACAACTGAAAAAATACAAAAACATGAATTTTACTTAAACATTTTTTAAACTTCACATAAACATCTGTACAGAGAATGGCCTAGAATGTTCCACCCATCTACTTGTACAGATGTTGAGTGTTTTTCAAGGTATTTTTAGAGATAAAAACCTGTAACTGAATAAATGTGAAATAAACACATTTAATTTTACACTTTGGAACATTCCAGGCAAATCAGAAATCTTCAATGAAGTCACTGTGCATCTTTTTATAAACTTTTTATCTCCTTACTAATGTCTGACACCTATGAAACGCTTCAGTAAAACATAAAACATTTTCAAATAAAATCCAAATGTCTTAACTCACCCGACTGGAAGAGGACGATGCTGCTGTACACTGCTGCTGTCACGAAAAACACATCCATCATCTGTAAAGTATCACAAGTTTGATTATTTGTTGATCTCAAAGGAAATAAATCTATGAGCTGAACGAGTTTGGTCTGCCTCAAAACGACACAAGACTGAAGAAAACTAAAAAGACACATCCACTTCCTCTTTGTCTCGTGTTTGGCAAGAGTCTCGTCAAAGGAAACTGTGAAACTGTTAAAACTGTCACTTCTCCTTAAGAAGCTGTTAACTTTCTTCTTTTGTGGTCATTGGACAATCGTATTTGTAACAATCTTTTTTTGGTTCTTGTGCCAAAATCCCCAAGTATGAAATAGTTTAAATAAAAATGTTTCATTATGAATGTGCATGCAGTTAAAATGAGCCGCTCACATAATCTCAGTTCAGATCATAAAAGGATCAGTCACAAACATGACGAGGCCCTGATGTATGTCCTGTCTGCATATCCTGTCTCGCTTCACTGTTTTATCTCGACATGTCCAATAACAAAGTGTTTCAGACGCTCTCAGGCTGTGGGGTCCAGACTGTCCCGTTCACACCGGCCCAAGCACCACTCTAACAGAAAATCCTCTTTTACGTCGACCTAAGTCGAGGCAGTGTGAAAACGACCTTAGACTGGTATAAACACCTGGAAACACACAAAAAACCCATCCCAATCATAATTTTAAATTTAAGTTTATGGGCTCATGGGGGCCCTCTGGTGGCCTCGAGGCCTTATGGTGCGTTCACACTGGGGCGTCAGGGGTCACAACACGAACAATGGAGGAGGACGTCATCCGCACCAATGTGGGACAACAGGTCATCGAACTGGGCCTGGGTCACACGGAAATACCACTGGAAGTGCTGATCATCCAGACAGAGCTCCTGGAGCAAGTGATGGAACTCACCAAACTCCGAACGCCTCTGAATTATGTCTTGAACCCAGACACGCCGCCGCGGAGCCGATCCCCTCCGTTGATGACTTTTGTGCAGTAAATACACCAAAGCTGTTCTCTCAACATGGTCTGTCATTGTGCACAAAAAGCACTCGACGCTCTAGATGCGCGTCCAAGGCGTCTGCCCTCAACTGCACGGGCGTCCAAATAAAGGGTACGTCCCGGTGTGAACACAGCATTATGCTGTGTTCACACCGGGGCGTCAAAAAGGCGCTGGACGCCTCTATTTGGACACCTGCACTTTCGAGGGCAGACGCCTTGGACGTCCAAGACACGCGTCCAAAGATCTCTGCACAAAAGTCATCAGCGAAGGCGATCGGCCCTGAATCCAGATTCAGTCCTAAAATGCCGTTGTAATAAATGTGTATTTTCATGTGTGTTCACCTGCACAGGTCCTGCAGATGGAAAGTAGCAGTAACTAAATCTGGTACAAATCATCTTTTCTTTTGTAAGATTAATGCACTTGTACACGGTCCCTGACAAATAAAAAAGAAATAAAGAAATTAGTCTTAGTTTAGTCCCAATTCTCATGTAGTGTCTGTGTGAGTCTGAACACATTTTAGTTCGAATTAAAATAAAATAGAAGTTTACATTTTGTTTAATATGTGTTTATGTAATATTGAAAATGGTTCACAGGATGTATCTGCTCGAAACCGTGTGACACTGGTCCTGAAATAGGGCTTACCTCATCTAAAACACGACATTTCTCCAAACATGGTCTTGTCTTTACAAATCTGCCAACTTTGTTCCACATTAAAACCACAAATATGGAAATGTTGAGTCTGCAGAGGTTGATTTTTAAGTGATCATGAAAGTCTGTCAAAGCAACATGTTTTTAGAGAATATAAAAGTTAATTTAAAATTATACTTAAGTCTTTCCAGTTACAAAAGTCACCAATGAATCAGAGAATCAACAAACTTTAATAAACATGAGACACTTTATTTACACATTTATTTAATATAATAAGACCAGGAAACGTCTTAATAATGTGATGAGTGAAAACAAGAAAATGAGTCTGAATGAACTCTCCTGCAAATATACAATATCAAAAGTCTTATTCAGGTACAGACCGAGCACAAAGATACTTTCACTTGCTGCTTTATAAATGCATCATTAATAGAGCTGAGCAGTGATTCAAACGTTTCATCGTGATTATTCTCAGGCTTGAATTGTGATTTTTCACATGTTGCAATGGTTAAATAACACAATAATAAGTTTTGTGGGCTCCTAATAGCTCTTTATTTTACTTTTTAGGCTTAAATTTGCTGTAATATTCACTCAGTGTTGTGTTGGTTTGACTTGATGATTTTTCCATGTACATGTACAAGTTTACATACACTATATAAAAAGACACATCTGCTTTTTTCTCACCGTCTGACATGAAATCAGACTAAACTTTTGCTGTTTTAGGTCAATTAGCATTACTAAAATTATTTCTATTTGCTAAATGCCAGAATAATGAGAAGGATTTTTCATCAAAGTCAGAAGTTTACATACATGTCACGAGTATTTGTTTTCATTTCCTTTAAACTGTATGACTTGGGTCAGATGTTTTGGATTTCATTCCACAAGCTTGTCACAATAGTTGGAAGGAGTTTTTGGCCCATTCGTCCTGACAGAACTCGAGTAACTGAGCCCAATTTACAGGCTGCCTTGCTCACACATGACTTTTCAGGTCTGTTCATACATTTTCAATAAGATTAAGATCAGAGCTTTGTGATGGCCACTCCAAAACATCGACTTTGTTATCCTTAAGCCGCTTTGTCACCAGTTTGGCCGTATGCTTTGGGTCCTCGTCCATTTGGAAGACACATTTGGGCCCAATTTTAGTCTCGTCATATCACAGGACTTGTCTCTCTCGTCCCTGTGCATTTACAAACTGTAACCTGACTTTTTTATGTTTCTTCTGGACTAATGTCTTCTTCCTGCAGAGTGTTTCCCTTCAGTCCATGTCGGTACAGTCCTCGTTCACTGTGGATAATGACACTCTCACCAGCTTCAGCAGTATCTTCTCAAGGTTTTTGCTTTTGTTCTTGGGTTGATCTGCACATTTCAGACCAAAGCTCGTTCATCTCAAGGACACAAAACCCTTCAAATGTGTATAATTGTTTGAACAGATGAACGTGGCACCTTCAGGCATCTGGAGGTTACACTCAAGGATGAACCAGACTCGTGCCAGTCCACAGTTCTCTTCCTGATGTCTCGGCTGATTTCTTTTGACTTTCCCATGATGTTGCACAAAGAAGCAGAGTGTTTCAGGTGAGCTTCAGATACATCCACAGGTGACTCTCTAATTAACTCAAATGTTGTCCATAAATCTGTCAGAAGCTTTTAAAAACATGATATAATCATCTGGGTTTTCCCAAATTGTTTAAATTCATAGTAAACTGTCATGATCCACGCTTCCCTGCTCCTGTTTTGCCTCCTGTGTCTCCTCTCCTCCTCCCTCACCTGCTTGACTCCAGAGCTGGGCGGAGCCCTGGCTCCTCCCACACGCACCTGCAGCCCATCAGGGCAATTAACACACCTGCAGGAGGATAAAAGGAGCCAGGACCCAGCTCTCCTGGCCAGGTCGTCTGCTGATTTTCACTGTGTGTCTGCGTGCTGTTCACATCACTGCTTGTCCTCGTGTCTCTGCAGTGCTTCCTGCCCGTGTCCTCCCCGTGTCCTGCCTGTGTTCTCCGACCCTGTCTCCCGGTACCAGCTGTGTTTCCTGTCTCGTGTCTTCCCTGCACCTCTGGACCCTGACCTGCGCCCAGCTCCTCGTATGTTCTCCCGTCACCTGTTGTGTCTTGTTCTGTCAATAAACACCCTTAAACTTGCCCCGAGTCCCGCATCTTTGGTCCGCCTCACACCCCTCATTACAACAGTAAACATGTTGGATATAAACTTCTGACTTGGAAGAAAGTCATGAAAAATTGTATAAAAAATCCTTCTCTCATTATTCTGGCATTTAGCAAATAGAAATATTTTTGCTAATCCTAAAACAAGAAAAGTTTTGGAAATGTTCAAATAAAAGTCAAAATAATACGAAAATAATAATTAGTCCTGGTTTAGACCTGGTTTAGTTCTGCTGTGGTCCTAGTTTAGACTAAACGTGGGATTTTAAAATCTCAGTAGTTTTCAAAGTAGCAGGTAACACTAAACACAAATGGTTTTAATGTTGATTTGCAGTGGCACGATCGACATGTGCTGCTGCCTCTGGGCTCTGTGGATAAGACGACACACAGAGTTAAACAGCCTGACAAAAGTGGATTCATCAAACTTTTACCTGTTCCTGTTTCTTGACACAAGTTGATCTAAACCAGCTGAAAATAAATCACAGGAATCAGTTTGACTTTTTGACTCGTGGCCTCTACTCACTTATTAATGTGCTGCATATGTTCATCTTAAAGCTTCACTGTGGCACTTTTTGGTGGAGGGTCTGACACCTGCTTGTCTCCATGGAGATGTTATTTCTTTGCCTCGAATGTTCCACAATAAACATTAAAATATAAACTCATCTATTTCCATAGAGACAAGAAGGTGACGCCCCCCAGACCAAGTTACAGGTCAGATCTGTGGAGAAGTGACCCCCTCACAGTAAGAATGTAACAACAACACCTGAAACTGAATAAATGCAACACAAATGTAATAAAAAATCCAACTACATTAAGTTGGTAGAAAGTAAAAGCAAAACAAATATTGTCTTTACTTCAAACTGATATAATGCAGGTCAAATATCTGGAAACAATAAGTTACTAGAATAAACCTTTTGGTCTCACCATTCAAGAAGGAGCAGGGAGCTGTAGAGCAGGATAATCCCACAGAGCTTCACTATGTTGTATGGGCCAATCCAAGTCACAGCACTGGGTCCAGACTCTGACAAAGGTAAAGACACAGACTGAATGAACCAATGTTTCATCTCCTGTTCTTCTGTAATTGTCATTATAAAGAAGAAATAAGTAACATGTTTAACTTCTTTAATGTATTTCAAAGTCTCTCTGGTGGTTACAAAGGTGATTTTGGGGTGATTAAAGGCTCCACTGGCTCCCCCAGCCGTCTCCAAGCAAAAAAACAGACATGCAACTCAGTGACACCTGACAGTGCATTCTCACAAGTGACCTGTAGGGGGAGAGCTATCGCTAAAAATACTTATTTCTGCTTTAATATCTCTGAGAACTCTACCAGTGATGTTTATGTCGAGCTTGGGATTCAAACAATCGACTTTTTTTGACACTCTACCAACTCAGAGACTTTAGCCCCTCCCATCTGGAATGTCCCCAGTGTGGGACAAATAAAGGTTATTTCATCTTATGTTATTCATTAGTGACTTATATTAATATTCAAATGACAAAAACTGGTACTGGTACAGAGAATACTGCACTTTAGAGTAACATACCTGTTATACTCAGTGTAATGACTGGAGATGATTCATTTCCAAGTGTATTTGAGGCCACACAATAGTACTGTCCCTCTTCAGTGAAGTTGAAGCTGTACGTGTGTCCCTGGCCGACTTTGGCTGGTCCCTGTGAGCTGTGTCTGAACCAGGTGAAGTGGTGGACAGGAGGCTTGGCTCTGCTGGAGCAGCTCAGCGTCACTGACTGACCTGCTGACAGTGAACCGGACGGACTGACCTCCACTGAGGTGTTTTTAGGACCATCTGAGACACACAGGGAGGTTTAATGTCATACTGTGGAACATTACAGACAAGGCAATGACATTTTCATAGAGACAAGTGGATGTCAAAAGTTGGAAAAGTTACACCAGAACAGACTGAATCCATCTGTGTGTTTCACTCACATGAGACACTGAGAGTCACGTCACTGTCGGCCATTTTGACTCCTCCACTCACAGGATACTCTGCATTACACTTTATCATTAGTCCATCATGGGCGTCTGTCAGAGTGATGTTCTGTGTGATTTTTGTGCTAAATGTCCCGTTGGTCTCTGTGATGTGGGCAGTGCCTTGGTGGAGGTCCCATGTGAGCTGAGGAGGGGCGTGTGGACAGGGAGTGACAGCTGAGCAGGTTATAGTCACCACCTCTGTCTCTGTCTGTTTACCAGAGACTTCTATTGTGGGGCTCCAGGGAGAGTCTGAGAAGAGTCAAAACATTTGGGGAGAACATTACAATCTAAAAAAGGCAATAAACCAAGACCTAAGCTGATGCTGGTCAGATGGGAGTGGAGGCTATTTACTGTGCACAGAAGTAGAGTGAAAATGTCATTCAAACATTCAAACTTGTTTATAACAGGTGTATGTTAGAACCTGATGACAAAACTAATGTGGAAAAGCAGTTTGTCCCTTTGAATATAAACCTGTGTCAACAAAATACTGTTTGACTGTAAAACAAACTGCTATTCAGAGATGAAACTGTATAAACAAACATTGGAGCTGATTGAATGTAAATCCTAAACAGATATACACAGAATATAAGAATAAAAGTTTGATTTGCATTAAAATTCAGACAGTAGCCTGTTCAAATGGTCTTGGGTTTAGCAGAAAATATTTTGTCTCTTTGCAAATGAGGTAATGTGAATAATATAAAGACATAAAATCAAAACCTTTTTTTCTTCATTAACCTTTGAACAAATAGTAAAAGTGTCTTACCTCTGACTGTTATTTGAAGAGAGTCACAACGAGCTGTGGACCTAAAACCCCTGTTCTCTACTCTGAAGTAATATGTGTCATTGTGGCTTTTACTTAAATTATAAAACATTGTGGAGCAGTTTTTGTTTTTCAGGTTCCCAGTGAATTTCATGGGATAAGACTTACTGGAGTCTCCACTGACTGAAAATGTAAACTCTGAATCTGTACTGTAGCCACGATCACCTTTAAACCAAACACCAGTGACAGTGTCTGCAGTGTTTATGTCTCTTTCTGGAAGTAAAACTTTATAGGAGCATGGGATCCACAAACAGGAGCCACTCAGAGCCTCCATTGGACTTGGAGTTTTAATGGACAAAGGATTTTTTGGACCACAACAGTCAGCTCCTGTAAAACATGCTCAGGGTTAAAATGACAGTAACAGAAAATGCAGAGTACACACAGGTGTTCACCATGTATCATTCATGTTTATTCTCACAAATACTCAATATAAATACACATTATAAATGACTGTGGTGAATCTTTATTCTCATGTTTAACAAGTCCCACTGAAAAAATAAGAGAATTAAATAAACTTAACTCACCTGAACTCAGCAGTAAGAGTTGTATAATTTGAATGAGCATTTTCCTTATAGTTTCAGAATTAATACAATTTCTTTTGGTCTATTAGTGCTCTGCTTAACGAACCTGCTCCAGAGTCGACAGTGAAGATCTAAATCGTCTTTGTGAGTTTTAGAATAACAGTGACTTCCTCTTCGTGACTGGCCCCAACTTCTGTATTTTTTGTCCTTGTCGTCTGATAGACAAACCAAACCACAAAGAAAAAGGTGAAGTTGCAACATTTTGGGCTCAACATTATAGGCCACTATTCATTAATTTGTCTTTATTATTCACAATAATTTGTACTTATAATGTTTTCAATGTAAATCTAGTGTTTGGAACAAACTTCAATCTGTAACTTTATTACATCACCACTGCTGTAGAGCTGCTCCTGTGGAAGCTGCACATCACAGTAACATCTGTACAACATGATGGAGATAAATCCTACATGTTTCACCGAGTAAGAAAATGAAATTTAAGTAGAAAGTAAAAACAGAGCAGTGGACATGAACAGGTGGAGGTGAAAACAGGTCGATCGCCAACATGGAGTCTTGAAAATAAGAGATTAAAGATTACTTAAACCTGCAGGAATCACAAATAGAAATGATCAGATATTTTCAGATATTTAATGACAAAGTGTCTTTTGATAAATCTGTCTCTTGGCTCCATCTGGGAGAAGGACATCATCATATTCTAGAGCATGAAAACCACCAGTTTCTTTGTCTGGATGATATTAAAGTTAATACCTTGAAAAACATGCATTCTTACAGTGAGCAGGGTCGCCTCTCCACAGATCTGACCTGTAGACAGACTGATGGATAAGTTTAATGCAGTAACTTCTCCATAGTGGACTCTCAACTGGAACAGTTCAGCCTGAAAACACCTTAACAAATGTTTTTACATGAAAATGACAGCGCCCTCCAGGGGATGTAGTTTAAATAATTCTAATAACACTATTTGCGAAAGAACGCAATATTTTTACTTGGGAAATCAAATACAAATGTGTGTCCTAATGTGCACATTATCTCCTACTTAGGGCACGAGCTTTTATAACTATTTTACGAGATAATACGTGATCAGTCAGTCGGTCATTCGCGTCTGGGAGTTGTGACACTAACCAGCCACATTTCCTGTTTGGAGCTCGCTCTTTACCTGGACACTCTGATCTCACAAAGATCTACTGCCACTGATTCCCTCTCAGCTCCCTCCTGTTTCCTAAGAGCGCTCGTGCCTTCACCTGCAGTTTTTTGTTCGACGTAGCATCTGTCGAATAGACTATGGTCATAAGACGTTATCACACTGACAAGGAGCTGTGGCACTGTCCAGATTCAGTGTTTGTTCACTTCATTTTTCTTCTGTCACTCTGAGGCTGCTCTCTGCTCAGTGTCCTGTGTTCAGGTTTGCAGGGCACATGCTCCCTGTAGTGTCCCTGCATTTTGTAACTACCAATTTCAGCTGCACCTGTTTGTATTAAATAATATTGTCCTATAGAATGTTGTGACGTATCTGAAACCAGCAATAACATCTCCATGGAGACAAGCAGGTGGTGGACCCCAGACCAGAAGAGTTAGTGCACCTTTAACTTGAAATTTAACTTCAGTCAGGCAAGAATTATCTTTTTTATCATAGTGTGCTTCAAAATATTTTCAAGTAACTGTCTCCTCTCCCACAGTGACTGACAGACCACATCTTCACACTGTGGCTTCTGTTCTTCCCCATTTCATCAGCTCCTTGTCGTATAGGGGGGGTGTGAGGCGGACCAAGAGATGCAGTACTCGGAAAAAGGTCAGGTCACTGGTGCGGACGGGCTTGATTTGGGAAACGTGAAAGGTGGGATGAATGCGGAGGGAGGGAGTTGGAGCTGAACTGCCGCAGGGTTAACGATCTTGGTAATGGGGAAGGGACCTAGGAAGCGGGGAGACAACTTGCGAGAGTCGGTTTTCAAAGGAATGTTCTTGGAGGACAGCCATACCGACTGGCCCGGTCGGTACTCGGGGGCAGGAGCACGGTGGCGATCGGCTGCCCTCTTGGTGCGCTCTCCGGTGCGGAGGAGCGCCGCCCGAGTCCTTCCCCACACCCTGCGGCAACGCTGGAGGTGATGCTGGACAGAGGGCACGGCTAGGTCTTTTTCCTCTGACGGGAAAAGCGGAGGCTGGTAGCCTAGGGAGGCTTCGAATGGGGAAAGACCAGAGGCGGAGCTAACCAGGGCATTGTGGGAGTACTCTATCTAGGGCAGATAGGTACTCCACGCTGAGGGGTTAGAGGACACCACACACCTTAGCGCCGTTTCGAGGTCCTGATTAGCCCGCTCAGTTTGTCCATTAGACTGGGGGTGGAATCCGGAGGTCAGGCTGACCGACGCCCCCAGTCCCTCGCAGAAGGCACGCCATACTTGCGAGGTAAATTGTGTGCCCCGATCGGACATGATATCGACAGGTATGCCGTGAAGGCGGAAGACGTGCTGGGTAAGGTGGTCGGCCGTCTCCTTGGCAGTGGGCAGCTTGGACAAGGCGACGAAGTGGGCTGCCTTGGAAAACCGGTCGACGATCGTGAGGATGACGGTATTCCCCTGGGATGGTGGAAGGCCGGAGACAAAGTCCACCGCTATGTGGGACCAGGGACGGCTCGGCACGGGGAGCGGATGGAGTAGCCCAGATGGCAGGGAATGAGACGCCTTCCCCCTGGCACACCCCTGGCACGCGGCGACGTAGTCCCTGGTGTCCCTGTCGACGGTTGGCCACCAGAAGTATCGCCTCAGCAGGGAGAGGGTGCGGTTGGCCCCGGGGTGACAGGCGAACCGTGAACTGTGGACCCACTCCAAGACCTGGGAACGCATGGGGTTAGGGACAAATAATGTGCCAGGGGGACCAGTACCTGGGTCAGGGTTGTCTCGTTGGGCCTCCCGGACCCGGTCTTCGATTTCCCACCGCACAGCCGCCACGATACGGGAAGACGGGATGATAGGCTCCGGAGCGGTGGTGTTTTCCTCCTGAGAGAACTGGCGGGAGAGGGCGTCGGGCTTCACGTTGCGAGTTCCAGGACGATACGTGAGGGTGAACTCGAAACGGCTGAAGAAGAGAGACCACCGGGCCTGACGGGAGTTGAGACGCTTGGCAGATTGGATGTACGCTAGGTTCTTATGGTCTGTCCATACTACGAACGGTTGCTCCGCCCCCTCCAGCCAGTGACGCCACTCCTCCAAGGCGAGTTTGACTGCGAGCAGTTCTCTGTCCCCCACGTCGTAATTCCTTTCGGCTGGGGATAAACGACGAGAAAAGAAGGCACATGGAAAGAGACAGTTCTTGGGGTCAAACCTTTGAGAAAGGACGGCTCCCACGCCGGTGTCCGAGGCGTCGACCTCCACAATGAATTGGCGTGCAGGGTCTGGCTGGTGCAGGATGGGGGCGGAGGTAAACCGGGCTTTCAAGTGCTCGAATGCAGATTGGGCCTCGGGGGACCAGACGAACGGCTGGGAAGGAGAGGTCAGTTTAGTCAGAGGTGAGATTACGCGGCTGAAATCCCGTATGAACCTTCTATAGAAATTGGCAAACCCGATAAACCTCTGCAGCTGTTTGTGGTTGCCGGGTGCCGGCCACTCAGTCACCGCCTTAATTTTCTCGGGGTCCGCCCTCACCTGACCCCGCCCGACAATAAAACCCAAAAAACTGACCTGCTCCGCATGGAATTCACATTTCTCAGCTTTGACATACAATTTGTTTTCTAGAAGTCGCTGAAGGACTTGACGGACGTGTTCCTTGTGCTCCTGCAAGGACTGGGAAAAAAATCAAGATGTCGTCAAGGTATACAAACACAAAACGATTCAGGAAGTCTCTGAGAATGTCATTAATTAACGCTTGGAAAACGGCTGGGGCGTTAGTGAGGCCGAAGGGCATAACTAAATATTCGAAGTGGCCTAACGGGGTTTTAAAAGCGGTCTTCCACTCGTCCCCCTCCCTTATTCGAACTAAATGGTAGGCATTACGGAGGTCTAACTTAGTAAAAATGGTGGCCCCGTGGAGTGGGGTGAAAGCTGAGTCAATGAGTGGTAAAGGGTATTTATTTTTAACAGTGATGTTGTTAAGCCCACGATAATCTATGCAGGGGCGCAAGGTCTTATCTTTTTTGGCCACAAAGAAAAAGCCAGCTCCTACGGGGGACAACGAGGGGCGAATGATACCTGCAGCTAAGGACTCTCGAATGTATTGCTCCATGGTTTCGCGTTCTGGTTTAGACAGGTTGTACAAGCGGCTGGCGGGTAGCGGCGCACCGGGCAGGAGGTCGATAGCACAGTCATAGGGCTGGTGAGGGGGGAGCGAAAGGGCGCGGCTCTTACTAAATACCTCCTGCAGATCGTGATATTCCTCGGGGATGAGAGAGAGGTCCGGTGTCAGAGGAGCCTGGTCGACAGGAGGCCCTGCCCTCCTGGCTGGCGACAAGGCGGACTGGAGACAGCGGGCGTGACACGAGGAGCTCCAACCGGCCACCATCCTACGAGCCCAGTCGATGGTCGGGTTGTGGGTCTTGAGCCAAGGGTAACCGAGGACCAGAGGGGCTGACGGAGATGAGATTACGTGGAACCGGCGGGACTCATGGTGATTACCCGACAGAATAAGAGTGATGGGTTCTGTGACATGGGTGACGCGGGCTAAGAGCTGACCATTGAGTGCCTGGGCAGTGAGGGGGTGCTCTAGGGGTTCCAGTGCCAACCCCCACTGCGTGGCCACCCGTTGATCAATGAAGTCTTCTTCTGCTCCGGAGTCCACCAGCGCCACCACGGATAACGTCTCGGAGCGTACACACAGTGTGGCAGGTAGCAACAGTTTATTTCCTTTCTCTGGGACGGAGTGTTGGTGTTGTCCCACCAGTACTCCCAGGGCTACTGGTGGGACTGATCTTTTGGCCGGGCCGGACAGCGTGCGATGTAGTGCCCCCTCTTGCCGCAGTAGAGGCACTCTCCGGACCGGCGACGCCGCTGACGCTCCTCTTCAGATAGGTGGGCCCGCCCCAGCTGCATGGGCTCACCTACAGGCGGAGAGGCGGAGCGCTCCCTCGCCCGGGCTGGAGGGGGGCGTCTCTCGAAACCGGCTGGTGATCTGCGCCTCTCTCTCCGACGCGCCTGCAGCCGATTATCAATGCGATTAGCCAAGGTAATCAGGGAACTCAGATCAGGTGGTTCGTCCCGGGAAACCAGTTCACTCTTCAATTGTTCATTTAATCCACGTAAAAACACGGCCTTTAATGCACTTTCCGTCCAGTCCACTTCAGCAGCTGACGTCCAAAAATCTATGGTGTATTCAGACACCGATTTAGCCCCCTGAGTGAGACCGAGTAGGCGGGCGGCCGCATCCGCCTGATAATGGGGGTGGTCGAAAACCAACTTAAAGTCTCTCAAAAATTCATCAAACGACATCTGGGTTATCACAGTCTTAGCGTATTTGGCTTCTGCCCAGCGCAGTGCATTCCCCCTTAAGAGTCCACAAATATAACGTATCTTGGCAGCATCGGTGTGAAAGCGGGCTGGACACTGCTGGAACACCGAGGTACATTGAAACAAAAATCCCCTACATAGACTGGACTGACCTGTGTACGGGGGTCCGGGTCCGTGCTCCTCGGTTCCGGGGAGCTGAGCGGAGCTGCGGCGAGGGCTGGAGCCGAGGGCGCGGGAGCACGCAGCGTGGCGACCTGGTGACTGAGCTGGGCCACCTGCTGCGTCAGGGTTTGATTGCGTTCCATTAGGGTCTGTATAGTCTGGTCATGCCGCCCGAGAAAGGCTCCATGTTGGGAGAACGCTTGCTGCAGGGTGGCGTCGGGTCCCGAGTCTGCTTGATCCATGTTGTGGCGAGATCGTTCTGTCATATAGGGGGGGTGTGAGGCGACCAAGAGATGCAGTACTCGGAAAAGGTTTAATAGATTTATTTAACAATTAGTGACTACTAGTGCTGTTCAGGGAGCAGGGGTAGTGGGACACGGTGCGTGGTGAGGTGAGTGGTGAGGTCCGGCCGGGGAGGAGGGTGGAGTGCGACGCCGAGGTCCGGGAGCGAGGAGTGCGGGTACAGGAGCAGGACTGGAGCAGGACGAGAGGAGCTGAGACGAATAGCCGGGTGCGGGTGAAATCCAGAGACGAGGTGAGTAGAGTAGACAGGGTGCACTGTACCGGAGAGCGGGGAGAGCCGCAGCAGAGCCAGGAGCGCAGAGGCAGGTAAGTTCCAGGAGTCCGGGTCTGGCAATAACAAAAGGCAGGTCAATCTTAGGCAAGGAGCAAAAAGACAAAAAGGTAAGTAGCAAGGCATTCACGTATGCACGTTGACGATCTCGCGTCGACTGTCTGTCTCCTGGGCTTCTTATACTCGAGTAGGTGCGGGTGATTACAGATGAGCTCCAGGTGCGCGTGGGAGGAGCAAGACGCTCCGCCCACGACCGGCAAAACGACAGACAGCAGGAGGAGGGGGGTAAAACAGGAGAGAAACAAGGCAGGAGTCTCGTGACCGTGACACTCCTCTTCTGAGTCAAACGATGCTCGATTAATATTCACCTCTGTATAAGTTCTATCTCTGTTCAATTGTCACTGTCAAAAGATGCAGCTCAGGCCCAGGGTGAACCCAAAACATGCAGAACACATCAAAAGTGCATGTGGCAGGTTAGATTACTCATGTCATTATGATGAATTTTTAATGAAGTTTATCATTTTACTTCCTGGTTGAACATGAGCAGCAGCTATGACATATGTAGAAATGACTCCATGACTTTTACCGAGCAACCATTGTTACAGCGCTTGGCCTGGACTCGGCTCGCCCTGTGCCCCCCTGTTTTCTATTATGTGCCTTCGTTACATATGCAACAATGCTGCCAGTGATACTGTTTCCTAAGTGGTGGACCAGTTCTACCAGCTCCTCCTGGGCTGGCTCCGGTCCCCCTCTGGTGGTGGTGGGTGCATCGTTCTCCTGCTCCATCAATCCAAAGTCTCTACGGTGCTTCTCCTGATCAAAGTGCCTCATACCTGCCCGACGACACGGCTGGATCGTAGTGAACAGCTCGACTTCACTTCATGTGTCTCATTGTTAATATCAACATGTGTCTGTAGTTGTGTTTGAGACACTAGACGTCACTCACCTTTTCGTGGCCTAATTTCTTTGTATTTGCTTTGATCGGCCATGTCTTTCATTTTCTTTTAGTTTTGAACTCATTCAGCCTCCTTTTGTTGTTATTCAATTTTACTGAGCACTTCTGATTTTATTATCAACTGTAACTTGTGTCTTTTACATTTACCAATTATAATTTTATATTATTTTATATGATTTACTCATTTACCATCTGGGTTGTGTTACTTCCTTTTATCAGTTTTAACACCATAATGTTACAAGAGCCTGAAGCGGTCTAAATTACACAACAGTAAATGACAACACCATTATTTTGTTTAAATGGTTTAAACTGAAAATACGTAAATTGTCTCTGTGTTTTGGGTGAAGTTTTCTAGATACTTTCTACATTCAGCCCCAACAGTATTAATGGGCTTCAGTTTCCTGTCCTATGGTACATTTTGAGGACTTAATCCCATTCAAGAGCTAAAATATTTTGTTTTAAATTGTTCATTTAAAACAAAATATTATAGCGACAGAACAATAAGACTGTTGCTATAGTAACAGCCTTAATTACTCACGATTCTGAAACCTATGAATAAGATCATGATTCCTTTTTATATTGTGATATTGCCTAGTCCATCCATCCATGTTCTTCCTCTTATCCGGGGCAGGGTCACGGGAGCAACAGTCTAAGCAGCAACTCCCAGACTTCCCTCACCCCAGACACGTCCTCCAGCTCCTCCAGTGGGACCCCAAGGTGTCCCCAGGCCCGCTCAAAGACAAAATCCGTCCAGTGAGTCCTGAGTCTTCCTCCAGGCTTCCTCCCGGTGGGATATGCCTGGAACACCTCCCTAGGGAGGTGAACAGATGCCTGAGACACCTCAACTGCTCCTCCTGATGTGGAGGAGCAATGGATCTACTCCAAGCTCCTCTCATGTAACCAAGCTCCTCACCCTGTCTCTAAGGGAGCGCCCAGCCACCCTGCGGAGGGAAGCCATTTTGCCTCTTGTATTCGCGATCTTGCCCTTTTGGTCATGACCCAGAGTCATGATCATAGGTGAGGGTAGGAACGTAGATTGAGGTAAATCGAGAGATTTGGCTTTAGACTCAGCTCCTTCTTCCCCTCAACTGTCTGACACAACAACCACATCACTGCAGACGCTGCACCGATCCGCCTGTCAATCTCTCGTTCCATCCTTCCCTCACTCGTGAACAAGACCTCGAGATACTTGAACTCCTCCACTTGAGGCAAGGGCTCACCACCCGGAGAGGGCAAACCACCTTTTTTCCGGTCGAGAACCATGACCTCAGATTTGGAGGAGCTGATTCTCATCCCAGTCACTTCACACTCGGCTGCAAACCGCCCCAGTGCTGCAGGTCCTGAAGAAGCATCAGGACAACATCATCTGCAAACAGCAGAGATGAGGATAATGATTAGGCGTAAGTTGGCACATGCAAAATCTTCAGAATTTGTTTATTGCAAGAAACATAAAAGAATATTGCATCATCTGTGGTGAAAGTACCCCTACATGTACAAAACATCAAAAAACAAATATGTAACTTGCTTCAAAAAGTTGACCAGATTGAGCAAAACCAGTGTGATTTTTGGATTCAGCTCATCAAAATGATCTTAAAGCTATAAAAACTTAAACAATAAATTTGGTGTTGACCAGTGTAATAGACTATAATGTTTATGTAACACAAGTGGAGGCTAAGGTCCCTTTAAAATATAAATAACAGGAAAGTCTGGCAACAATGAATGAAGACAGGATATAAAGGTAAATGCACAAAGTTTATTTAGACAATCATGTGGAAAGGCTTTCTTTGCTTTAGGCGTATTACAGTGGGCCAAAGTTCTGGAGACGTGCAAGATACAACTTACAGTGCTGCAGTTGGTCCTCGTATAAAGTGCTAAAGTGTTACTGAGCTAAAGCGAGGTGAGTTTTAGATGTTTAAAGTGCACTGTGCTAGGAGCCAGGCCGAAAGTGTCCTCTGCTAACCCTGAAACAGGCAACTGCTCATTGCACTAACCCGCTATGGCACTACTAACTCCTGACGTTATACATAAGCAACCAGCCGTCACCTGGCTTCTTAATGCAATCATCATGAAACTAAAAACCTACGCAACAACAACAGCCCCAAACTGACCAGAGCGCGGCATGCACACCTTTTAAGAGTTTGTAGGAACTTTCAACATTGAACTACACATTTAGAAATAACTGCATCCGGTTACACCAATCACAGTACACAAACGTACACTTATGAGACTATGGTAGAATCATCCAAGTAAAACCAAGAGCAATGTAAAAATGCATTCATATGTTAATTAATGTAGGCTTGATTAGCTGAAGTCCACTTCTCTTGTCAATCTGGATGTTGGTAAATCCGGTAAAAGGCTCAGGATTTCTTCTGCACTTGATAAAGTTCACATCCCGGTGCATAATAATAATTCACAATCTCTGACTGGAAATTACCACTAATACCGTTTGTCTGGGAATTCTGAGTCGTGACCACTGCCAGGATGAGGTTTGGAGGTGCATGCTGGGATAGCGCAACAACTGCAGGAGTAATATCATTTTATACAGATAGGGGGCAGCAAAAATGAATAATTTCAAATGCAGATTTTTGTTGTAATACTGTGAGTTTTCAGGTCTAGTTTATAACACCTTTGAATGTGTGAGTCCGAGCAGCTGTGGGGGCTCCACATATGTTCAGCCTGTGCCCAGTAAACCTGAACACAGCACACTGAGCCGCAGCCACATCGTCCACACACAGCATCCGGGTGATAGAAAAAGGAAATGAACGAGCGCTGGAATCTGGACAATGCTACAGCTCCTTTTCTGTGTGATAACCTCTTATGACCATAGTCTATCTGACAGATGCTACACCTGAACAAAAAACTGCAGCTGAAGCGCTCTTAGGAAACAGGAGGGAGCCGAGAGGGAAACAGGGGCAGTGCATCTTTGTGAGATCAGAGTGTCCAGGTAAAAAAGAAGCGGCTCCAAACAGAGGAACGAGGCTGGTTTCTGTAACAAAACCCAGACACCAGACTGACTAACTGATAGTGTATTATCTTTTAAACACAATTAGACAATTAGCCCTATGTAGGGGAAAGTGTGGATATTAGGACACAAACACATTGCATTTGTATTTGCGTTCCCTCTCAAGAATATTGTGTTAACCCACAAGTCATATTTTTTTATTTGCACTACATCCCCTTTATTTGTACAGCACAACTCATACACAAAATAATTCAAAGTGCTTTACAGAATAAAAAAGACATTAAAATAACAATACAACAATAAAACATTAAAAATCATCATAAAATTATCACTAAAAGAGTAGAGTGCAGAATAAAAAAACTTTCAGTCTCAGCAGCTAAACAGAAATATTTGGAGCCTGGATTTAAACATCGTCAAAGTCGAGGCCCGTGTCACATCTTCAGACTGTTCCAGGTTTTAACTGGAAAAAACTGAAACACTGATTCCCCATGTTTAGACCTGGTTTAGACCTGGTTTAGACCTGGTTTAGTCCTGGTTTAGACCTGGTTTAGACCTGGTTTAGTCCTGGTTTAGACCTGGTTTAGTCCTGGTTTAGACCCCCCCCCCCCCCAAACTTACCCCAAGTAAGTGTCTCCAAATACAGCTTTGCAAACCTTGTCCGCTACTTTTCAGACAGATTCCGATGCTGCGGCTCGAGTCCGGCTTCAATCCCTCCATTGTTGTTTTCTTGAAACATTTTTAAAATTTTGATACCATGTTTTGTGACTTATTGTGTCCCAGAAACTCACAACGCAGACTGGGTGGAGAGTTCAGCCACCTCCTACTTTTATTCATTATTGTTCAGCGCCACCTCCTGGTCAGAGCATATTCTGACACAGATGACAACACAACATTTATATGCCAATATAATTTTAAAATGAAAATTGTTAAAATGCAGATTTCTGTTGTAATACAGCAACCTGTCGGGTCAGTAATAGAAATGATCAGGTCTGAAAAAAGTGTGATCCATAAAAAAAATCTAGAACGTCTAGAATCAAAGACCAGCTGGTTACACTGAACTAAAACGAAGATGATGTAACAGATCATTGTCAGGCAGCTCATACATAAAAGCATAAAAGAAATAAAAGAAACGAGCTCAAACTATTTTTTATAATTCACTGTGTTGAGTATTGACAATAAGTATTAAAGTCATTTAAAATAAACTGATATAGAATTGACACGATGATGATCCCTTGGCCCATAAAGTATCAAATACAGTTTATGGAAGTTTTACTGATTCCAATTGACCAGCGGCGTGATCTGCCAAGAGCAAAATGATACGTCTAACTATTTCACATAATTAAACTAAAGTAGACTGAACGAAAGTTAATGATAAATAACTAATTAGGCTAAATAAACCTTACCAGACTTTGACATGAGGGGAAATGTAAACCAGGAAAGGAACTATTTTCAGTTGTTAATTTTCTTATATAAACACATCTGTTGTAAACCAGTTTTTATAATTAGAACATGGATGAACACAAAGATTGTCAAGAAGTAAACTGGAATTATAAAACCATATAATGCAAATCTTTTCCATATACGCACTGTCAAATAATATTCATGTGCAGAGGAAACTCCTTTTGCTCTGACTTGTACTCCTGAGTTTTTTCTATATCTCGTCTCAGTGCAGTTAAAGGTTCTGCATTGCACAAAAACTGATTATTTTAGCCACGTTAAATATTACCTCCTCAAAACCACATCTGGAGCTGTTTTTTGTTTCATTCACACATGTTTGAGTGACACTTTATTATGTCTGTTACATGTGGAGATGTGGAGGGGACGATTCCAGCGCTTCCAGTGAAGGTGTCTGGAGTTTAAAAACACAGTGGAGCACTTCCTGTGTTACCACGTGACATCACAAGGTGGAGCAGACAGTTTTATGTCTCAGAGAAAAGCTCAACTTAAATATGCAGAGAAACAAAGCACAACTCCAGGTCTGTTTGTGAAGAGGAAACATTAGAACATAGATCAGAAAATAGTGTAATATTTTCCCTTTAATCGTGAGTAACTTTGCATGAAATGAATTAAAATCTGTGACATCGTGGGTTTATGGTGGATTCTCTTTCAACTGTATAATGTCATCTGTCTCCATTTGAAGATTGAAAAGTTCCTCGTGATCAGAGCAATAGGAGTTTTCCCTGTACATGATTATTATTTTACAGTGAGTATATGGAATAGATTTGCATTATCTAGTTTTATCATTCTTTATAAATTGTGTTTCTTTACAGTTCAGTTGTGTTCATCCATGTTATAATTACAAAAACTGGTTTACAACAGATGAAAATTGTCCCTTCCCTGGTTTGCATTTTCCCTCACGTGGCCCCTCCCCAAACCACAAATACAAAGGTGCTTGGTTCATCTGCTCGAGTCTCAACCAGGAGAAGATGGATGGACGTCTGGTAAGGTTCATTTAGCCTAATTAGTTATTTATAATTAGTTGTTCAATAGTTTACTTTTGTGTAATTATGTGAAATAATCCCAGTATTTATAGTTACAATGATTTGATTTGTGTGTATTGTTAAAATGAACCTGTAACTGAAGAATATGTTAGTTTTGGTTTGTGATTCATGTTTGAGACTTTGCTCCATGTGTAAGAAGTGGTCGAGTGGGACAAAATCGAGCTTGTGCATCTCCAGCCTGTTACACATGGATTTGTTTGGGTGAATAAATGTCCCTTTAATTCAGGACAGAAGTCAGTGTTTTGTTCATAACATTTTTGGTATTGATCAATGAAATGATTGATTTATATGTGACACAGTAATTACTTAAATATTACACAGAGACATTAATAAATTACAAACAGGAGCATTTATTTAAACAATTCATAAAACTTTATTTTTCCTAAAGATATCTTAAAATGTAATAATTCTGGACTGTGGGCTTATTAAAATATGGGCTCTGAGTCGTGCAAATAGGTAAAGTCGACAGCAAAGAAAAGATAAAGATGTGAAAACTAAACCAAACTCTAAACTGATATAACACAAACCAATTAAAATATATAAAAAATAATCCTTAAATATAACTAAGGGAAACAGTAGGTGGCTCCTGAGTCAAATGAAAGTTGTGCACTAGAAAACAAAGACAGTATCAGTGCAAATCAAACAAGGTCAAGCATAATTTTAATCATCACATCATTGAAATACCTTAAAATAAACACAAAGCATCGACAAATTCCTCAAACTGGAGGTCTGCAGGTGACTGGGACATAGTGAATATGTGGAAGTTATGAACCACATTCATAACTGTTCTACTTATGTTGAATGGTCTTTACCTCATCTGTGGGTCAAAGTGGCCTATGTGCAAAGGTCACTCCCAGAGCTGGAGGCAGGTGACTCACACTTTGACCTAAATAAATATCAAACTGTTGCTTGAATTATTTTGACCTCGTCTTTTACTTCAGTCGACACACAGGTCAGTGCTTCAAACTCTGTAGTTTGGCTGCACTCTGCTCAGAGCAGTGAGGACGAATGAAAGGCCCGGGTTTCTCATTCTCTGTCATTGAACCCCCCCCCCTCACAACTTCCTGTTTCTTGGTTTACTGTTTCGCATATAGTTGCTTTATTTAGAATTGGCTTAAAAAATAGGTATAGATTTATAATTTTGCTATTCACAGGCCTGTCAACTGGAAACATTATGTCCCAACAAGAAAGTGGGGGGTGATGTGGCAACAACAAGTCCCTCAAGAAGTGCCACCTTAAAGGTGCAGAGGGGAGTGAACACCTGAATGATCCTGGGAGCTTTGTTGTTGGGGGCTTCATGCCCCTGGTGGGGTGACACATGGCAAAAAGATCCTAGGGGCAAAAGTCTTTCATGATGAGGGATAAATCAAAGTCAGCTACGTCACCTGGCGAGCTCCTGGTGGCCAGGCCAAACCCCACGGGGCCCAAAGAGCGACATCGGACCCTCCTCCATTGGACCCACCATCTGTGGAAGGATCCCTGAAAGGCCGGTGCAAAGAGATCTGGGTGGCAGTTGAAGGCAGGGGACTTGATAACCAGATCTCCTGACATGGAGACTGGCTCTGGGGCCATGGAATGTCAACTCTCTGGGAGGGAAGGAGCCTGAGTTTGTGTCGGAGGTTGAGCTTTACCAGCTAGAATTACTCAGCCTCACCTCCACACACAGCTTGGGCTCTAGAACCCAACTCCTTGAGAGGGGCTGGACTATCTATTTCTCTGGCCTTGCCTGCGGGGGAGAGGTGGCGAGCTGGTTTGCGTTTGCTTATTATCCCACAGCTCAGTTGCCAGTGGAGATTTTGCGAATGGTGGAAGGGACTACTTTGGGTACCCGGAAGCGGACTCGTCCATCACCCTGGCTGAAGTCACCAAGATGGTTGGCAAGCTCCTTGGTGGCAAGGCTCCAGGGGTGGACGAGATCAGTCCCAAGTACCTCTTGGCTGACATGTCTCTGCAATGTTGCATGGCGTTTGGCAATGGTAGCACTGGACTGCCGGATGGTGGTCCCTCTATTTAAGAGGGGGCACTGAAAACTGTGTTCCAGTTACAGTGGAATCAAACTCTTGATTTCCGGTAAGGTCTATTCCAGGGTCCTGGAGAGGAGATACCGACCGATAGTCGAACCTCAGATTCAGGAGGAGCAGTGTGGTTTTCGTCCCAGTTGCGTAACACTGGACGAGGTGTATACTCTCCATCAGGTACTCGAGGGTTCATGGGAGTTTGCCCAAACAGTCCACATGTGTTTTATGGATCTGGAGAAGGCATTTGACCGTGTCCCTCGTGGCGTCCTTTGAGGGGTGCTCCAGGAGTATAGGGGCTCTTTGCTAAAGGCTGTCTGGTCCCTATATGACGGGTGCAAGAGCTGTGCTCGTGTTGCCGGCATTAAGTCACACCTGTTCCCAGTGCATGTTGGACTCCGGCAGTGCTGCCCTTTCTCACTAGTTCTGTGCATTATATTTATGGATAGAATTTTTTGGTGCAGCCAGCGACAGGAGGGGGTCTGGTTCGGGAACCACAGGATCTCATCTCTGCTGTTTGCAGATGATGTCCTGATGGCTCCTCCAAGTCCGAAGCCATAGTTCTCAACTGGAAAAGGCACTTTGCCCTCTCCGGGGTGGGGGGTGAGTCCTTGCTTCATGTGGAGGAGTTCAAGTATCTCGAGGTCTTGTTCATGAGTGAGGGAAGGATGAAGCGTGAGATTGACAGGTGGATCAGCGTCTGCAGTGATGCGGTCGCTGTATCGTCTGTTGTGGTGAAGAAGGAGCTGAGTCGAAAGGCAAAGCTCTCGATTTGCCTCAATCTACTTTCCTACCCTCACATGGCCATGAAGTTTGGGTAATGACTGAAAGGACAAGATCATGGATACAAGCAACCGAAATTCCCCCGCAGAGTGGCTGGGCACTCCCTTAGAGACAGGGTGAGGAGCTTGGTCACATGGGAGGAGCTCGGAGTAGAGCCGCTGCTCCTCCACTTCGAGAGGAGCAGCTGAGGCTCGGGCATCTGTCAGGATGCCTCCTGGACGCCTCCCTAGGGAGGTGTTCCAGGCATGTCCCACCGGGAGGAGGCCCCGGGGAAGACCCAGGACACGCTGGAGGGACTATGTCTCTCAGCACGTCTCTGGAGGACGTGTCTGGGGTGAGGGAAGTCTGGGAGTCCCTGCTTAGACTGCTGCTCCCACGACCCGGCCCCGGATAAGCTGAAGGAAATGTATGAATGGAAGTCCATGACAAATCCTACATCAAACAGGAATAAAGACCAGCACGGGGCAGCCGTGTTTATTATGGATAAAATGTAAAAAAAAAAAGAATTAGGACCAATCACTAAGAGAAAGTCACTGTTACTCCACTCGAACTAACTCAGAGGAGCTGTGGATTCTTGAGTAAACCCTGTTCTAGTGGTATATTTAATGATTAGTATAATTTAGAAAACTTTTCTTTAAGTTTACAATTTATTTTTATAACAGATTCAGCCCTTTGGAAATATGTTTCTTCACATGGTCCTAATCTTACTGCTGTGTTCAGGTGAGTTCAGATTGTTTTAATATTGTTATATGTTAAATGTAAGAACAAAGTGGAGCCTCTTCACCTCACAATAATTTAGATTTATACTGTAAGAATAAACATGAATGATACATGGTGAACACCTGTGTGTACTCTGCATTTTCTGTTACTGTCATTTTAACCCTGAGCATGTTTTACAGGAGCTGACTGTTGTGATAAAACAAATGGTGTCTCCATTAAAACTCCAAGTCCAATGGAGGCTCTGAGTGGCTCCTGTTTGTGGATCCCATGCACCTATAAAGTTTTACCTACATACGACATAAATACTACAGACCCTGTCACTGGGATTTGGTTTAAAGATTATCATGATTGTGGCACAGATTCATCGTACACGTTTTCAGTCAGTGGAGACTCCAGTAAGTCTTATCCCATGAATTTCACTGGGAACCTGAAAAACAAAAACTGCACCACAATGTTTTATGATTTAAACCAAACCCATAATGGCACCTATTTCTTTGGAGTAGACAACAGTTGTTTTCAGGCCACAGATGTTCATAACTACCTACACATAACAGTCAGAGGTAAGACACAATTCCTATCCATTATTTTATTGTATTATAAGGCAGGAAGTAATAATAATGCCTGTCACTTGTAATGTGCTTTACAGGCTTGTCAAAGCGCTGCACTATAGTCATTATTCTTTCACTACTATTGTAGCCACAGCTGCCCTGGGGCAGACTGACGGAAGCAGTTTGCGCCATCAGCCCCTCCGACCACCACCACCATTCGCACACACACCACTTTCATACTAGGCAATGTGGGTGAAGTGTCTTGCCTAAGGACACAACGACAGAACTTGGTCCGAGCTGGGCTTGATCCTCCGACCTTCGGGTTGGGAGACCAACGCTCTGTTTTTGACAATAGCATTTCATATTATTTGTGAGAAAGGGCTGACAAAAATCATGAGATTTCAGCAAAACCATGATAAACAGCTGAAAACTGTTACATATTAAAGCAGCCAAACATTTTCCCTCATCTTCATTTTCTCAGTGTCAAAGCAATTTCAGTTTTAAATCTCTCAACTTCACAGCTCCTTAGTTCTTTTTGTGTAGCTTTTTATTCCATTTAGAATATAATGATTTTGCACCTGATTATTGTCATTACTCATTCATAAGGTTTGAATGTCAGAAATCATTTCACTAATAACAAAAGCTGAAGTTTAATCTGTCACTGGACAAATCGTTGTAGAAGTGAAGACGTTTTGCTGCTCATCCAGGCCGTTTCTGTAGTTCTGGTCAGACCCTATTCAACCTGTAATGGCTATTGTTCTTTTGTCTTCTTTGTGTTTCAATCATAGATCTGTGAAAGATTATGTCTCAGGCCCTCAATCCTGGGTCCAGAGGAGGCCCCGTTGCTCCTTTGAAGATAATGAAGTTCAGATCTGAGCCAGAGAAAAGAAATGGTTAGAGAGGGGAGTTGAATAAGCTATTTTTGTCAGAAAGACAATCCTCCCTCACAGATCTATGATTTCATCCTCCCAAAGCAAACAAGAAGAAACAAAGAGAACAATAAGAGGGGCCTTACAGGTTGAATAGGGTCATTAGAGCTGAAACTGGAGGCAATAGATGTTCACAGTTTCAGTGTGGTTAGCTCCTCCTTCAGACAGATATAAGGCCGTGTCCAGCAGCATCTGACCAGAACTGAAGAAGAGACTTGGATGAGCAGAAAAACGTCTTCACTCCTACAACTTTTTGTCCAGTTGACAGATTTAAACTTTTGCTATGGATCAGACCTGGACGACTGAGGGATTACACGGGCATTTTCACTAATGATCTCCACGGCCATCTGACGAGCAGCAGTCAGTCTTTTTTTTTTCAGTTTGTTGTTTCTCTTCTCAGACTCTCCCTGGAGCCCCACAATAGAAGTCTCTGGTAAACAGACAGAGACAGAGGTGGTGACTATAACCTGCTCAGCTGTCACTCCCTGTCCACACGCCCCTCCTCAGCTCACATGGGACCTCCCACCAAGGCACTGCCCACATCACAGAGACCAACGCAGACGGGACATTTACCACTAAAATCACCCAGAGTGTGACTTTAGCCCCCTCTCACGATGGACGTCAGATAAAATGCTCTGCTGCGTATCGTGTCAATGGAAAGATGAAGATGGCTGCAAATACAATCAAGCTCAATGTGACATGTAAGTCTAACACACACTGGCAAATTGTGTACTCAAGTAAAAGTACTTCATATTAGATAAAGGAAGTAATAAAGTTACCTCAAAGAGTCATTACATTTGAGAAAAACATGTTGAATAATCAGTTTACTGTTACAGAGGTGAGCGATGTAGCAATAAAATGATGTCGTAGTAAAGACTGAATTAAAACTACCTCATTTTTCTTGTTATTTTTCACTTCTAAGATTCAATTGTGACTAAATAATCTTGACATTCACACCCACAAAGTGCAGAGTGAATAAATACAGTGTTGATCGTTTGAGTGTGACGACAGTATTTAACAGTGATCCTCAAACTGAACCACTGATCTTATTAAAATACAGGTTTTATTAGATTAGATTTATTTATTGTCATTGTCAGATAAAAACAACAAAATACAGTTTAACATCTCCTAGATCAAGCAGTAATATGTACCAGAGATTAGATGTGTAACATTTCAGTCTATTGCTTCACACCTTAAACAGTCTGAAACAGAAGGAAGAGCAGTGAATAGAGTCCAGGGTGAGAGTGGATCCTGTAGATGTGTTATGCACTTTTTAACAACGACCCCCTGCCCTGTGTGTCTCAGATGGTCCTAAAAAACACCTCAGTGGAGGTCAGTCCGTCCGGTTCACTGTCAGCAGGTCAGTCAGTGACGCTGAGCTGCTCCAGCAGAGCCAAGCCTCCTGTCCACCACTTCACCTGGTTCAGACACAGCTCACAGGGACCAGCCAAAGTCGGCCAGGGACACACGTACAGCTTCAACTTCACTGAAGAGGGACAGTACTATTGTGTGGCCTCAAATACACTTGGAAATGAATCATCTCCAGACATTACACTGAGTATAACAGGTATGTCACCCTAAAGTGCAATATTCTCTCTGAAGCTTTATTACCCAGTGCTAGTGTTTGACATCCAGATATTTATGACCAGAGCTGTAGTTCCCAGGTGCAGATGGTAAGTTGGTGGACAGTAGATCTGCAGTTCTGTGTCGTTTTAGTCAATTAATTATTTGATGTCGTCTTTAGTCGAAAAATTTGTTTTCTTCTTCACCTAATTATTTTATTAGGATTTATTTGCACGACAGCAGAAAGTGAAGGGTCTGGAGTGAGCTTGCTATGTTTTGGGAGTGAATCATGAGTTTAATCTACGTAAAAATATATATATTTATAGTGCTAGTTTTTTTTCCATTAAATACATTCTCAGATCATTGATACTAAAAAGTTGAAAGCGTCTTTGCCCCGGCTCTTTTTAGTCGATTAACACATCGCCAGGACATGTTCTTATTCGACCACGAGTTTGTTTAGTGGACCACAGCCCTAGTGAACAGTAATATACTTATGTTCTAAATCTGACAGTTTAAACTCTGCCGTTTTGCTCAGGTGAAGCAGCTGATGTTACAAAATGGCTTCCCGCGGTCATCGTTCTCCTCATCACATCGATTATTCTCATTGTCCTGGTTTGGTTCGTGTCACATTTGAACATAATTTAACAATGTTTTGAGTTTTTGTCACAGTCATATCTGTATTTACAGGTATTTTAAATTTAGACGTCCACATTTGCAGCCAGCGCAGGTAAGAAAACAATGACTTTTGTATGTTTATCTGGCAACAATAAAGGAAAGTTTGCACCTACTTGTCGTCAGATGCTATTACATGTTTGATATGTTCCACAGTAAAGCATTAAATATACAGTTCATGCTTTATTACTGTGAGCGGGGGCAGCTAGCTCTCCACAGATCTGACCCAGTTGGCCTTGTGGTTCTTGTCTCCATGGAGATAGACAAGTTTAATGCCGTACTGTGGAACATCCATGTAAGCAAGCACTTAGAAGAAGAAGAAGAACCTTTAACTTACCCATAATCATCAGATTCTTTTTCTATTGCTTCTCAAGCCGATGAGTGACATGAATGAGCTCCTTGGTTTACGTTGCCAGATTCTACGTCTAAAATCACCTTGTGCGTCCCGTCAAATGACTTGTGCTCCATTTCCAAAGGTCCAAACCCTTGAAGAGGTTACACCACAGGAGCCAGCCCAAAGTGAAGATAGTCTCCACTACGGAGCCGTGACATTCAACTCAAAGAAGCCTCATGCCGTCATCAGCAGCTCACAGGAGGACACCGTGTACTCACAAGTCAAAAGGTCCAGCACTAACATCAGAGCGGCTGCAGAAACGGCCGATATATATGCACAAGTTCGGAAGACATAACTCAAAAATTCTGTTCTTTACCTGCACGGAACTTCTAATGTGCTTTGAAAAGTTTGTAGTTTGGTTTTACTTCTTCTTAAACATACACTATGTAACTTTTCTGGTGGGTTGGTGCGCCCAGCTTGTCTTCATGTTGCTAAAAACACCTTGAAAAACTGTTAGCTTAGCCTGGTGGCATCAGCTTTCTCCATGGACATAGACATAACTTTAATGCCATACAGCGGAACATTACAGGCAAAGCAATAACATCTCCACAAAGAAAAGTTACGTGCACCTTTATGATGAGTTTAAAAGGCCGATGTGTGTGTGGAAAAGAACTAAAGGCCAAATACAAAGGCTGTAAAGACTAAAGATGTTAAAGAACCATAAACTGTGTAAAGATATATACAGTCTATGTGTGAAGGTGTGGGCTGTACATGTCACTAAACAATGTCAACATATAATGGAAGCACTGATCCTCTTCATGTCACTGGCGACACTTTACAAACTACAGCATGAGTCCCTTTGACTTTTCCCCGAGACCTGAACATTCAATGTGCCAAATTTCCCAGGCCGTGTCCGAATGTCCACACTATTCCCTTGTTAGGGCATTATTTAGGGATCACGCCATTTTTAGTGGTTTCCGAATGTCCAGTTGGTGAAAAAGTAGGTCACTCAACATTTCCCACAATGCACCTTGAAAAGTACAGGGCATCACTGGTCACTAGACCCGTCGATATAGACCATGATGCACTGCGACAGTTAGAAAAACAACAGAGCGGCAACAGACCTTTAACTGGACACAACACGACTGAAAGGAGCAGATAGAAGTGCTGCTGATCCTGATTATCAATGAAACACTCTTAAATAAACCATTATGATGCAAAGTTGCTTGCGTAAGCCGCTAACCTTAGCTGGAGTTGTTAAAAGAGCGACCATTTCCAAATTTCAGAACTGATGACGCTCAGAGACCACTAGGTTATAACTAAGGACACCGTGACTTCAGTCATGCTTCAACAAGCAGAAGTGAGGCGAAAACGAGATTATTTCGATATAATTCAAAACTATTTAATTATACTTTTGACACTCAATGATTTTAGATTTTATTGGACATGCACTGCTTGCCTGAACTGCCCTGACCACACGCCACTGGTTTGTAAACTTCTGCTTTCAGCTGTATGTGTCTGTGCTTCATACTGATTATTTCAGTAAAGTACTGTTTCATGTAAGGTTAACTCAAAATTGTAAACTTTGTGTACGTCTTTGCTCTGTGTGTAGGCAGGGTGATACGCCCTTTGGAATGACCTCTGGTCTTCATAGACCAAGCAACTTAAAAACACGCCACTGTTGCTGCATCTAACCAGACACTGTGAAAGGCTGTGGTTTCACCCGACACCTCACCTGGAAAATGTGAAGCTACAGATAAAATGCACAAATATCTGAATATAGTATGTCTGATGAAGAAAGGAAAAGAGAAGATATTTCCAGATCACCAGCCACACAACCACAGGGTGTGGTTATGTTTAACTGACACCACTTTCAGAAAAAAAAAAAAAAAAAAGTTACTTCTGGCTGAGATTTTTGTTGTTGTTTGTTTGTTTCATGTGAATAGGCTCAATAATATGAGATATTATGCATAAATCTGAATTTTGAAATGTCCTTCCTATAAACCGTAATTGAACTCCAGGAATTCTTGAATTACGTGAACATTCTTTTAGTCAAATTAAAGAGAGCCCAGTATCAGTGTTCACTCCATCATTTGAATGCCAGAGTCCGGTGGCTGTGCCCATCTCCGGATCTGTTTCCTGTCTAAATCTCTTCATTTGTCTAATCTGGCACCAAAGCCGTGACTGCAGACGGCTCACTCAGAACATGCACTTCTATGGTGTTTTTTTATATAAACACACCTCAGTGGACCAGCAAATGGCACAGCAAATTAAAAGTGCAAAAAAAAAACTAAACTTGTGACCCCAGTGCACTAAATCACATGAAAAGTGGGGAAGACCTCACCAACGTGCCTAGACCAACCACCAGGAGGCTGAACATCTTCGCCTGTTGATGGTCCTGCAATGCATGCTGGTTGTGCTGGGTGGTTAGTTGATGTAGAGGTGACCTGGTTGAACTGGTGCTGTTGGGTAAGGTGCGCTCCATGACAGGGCCCACAATCTGCAGGAATCAGGAAGCAATCTCCTACCACTATGAGTTTTAGGTATAGAGAAAGGACCAAGTGGTGCTCTACATGGAGTCCTTTGTACCACGCTCCCTGGGTAGGCTCGCCATCCATATCTCAGTGGGAAGTTCAGAATCCAGAACCTTCTCCCACTTTCCCTTGGGGGGAACCTTTAATGACAACCAGGAACTATACAACTGTTTAAAGACATTTATTAATTTTACTTTACAATTTTCTCAAATATTTAGTTGTAATTTTGACCTGTGCATACTTCTGTAGCGGATCTACCCAGGGTTTGACTCCCACAGACCAACAGCAGCACAGAACAGCTCCACTAATGGAAATATACTATTGTGTCGTACTGCAGGCTGATCGGACCAAATGATGCGGGACTCGGGGAAAGGTTTACAGTGTTTTTTTACGGTTTGTGAATAATTAAACAACAGTGGAGGTGGATTCAATTCAATTCAATTCAATTTATTTTTGTAGAGCCCAAAATTACGACAGCAGTCGCCTCTTAGGGCTGAACATGAGAGTTGATTAACCAACAGAATTAGAAAATCAACAGTGAAACAGAAACAGACAAGCAAATTAGAAACAGACAAGCAAATTGTTCCAGAACATCCCCTGTCCTTAGACCCTCCTTCTCGGCAAGGAAAAACTCCAAAAACTCATTGGGAAAAGGAGAAACCTCGAGGAGAACCACAGTGAAGGAGAGATCCACTCCCATGGACGGACAGGCTTTAGATGTGTCCAGGACTAAGGCGCATCCAGGTGGATCAAGCGGTGAGCAGGTGGTGTGGAGGAGCAGAGGGTTGAGCGCGAAGCCAGGGTCCGGGAGCGAGGAGTGTGGGCACGGGAACAGGGCGAGCAGAACCAGGACAAGGAGCAGGGTGCGAGGCAGGGTCCAGTGACGAGGTGAGCAGAGACAAACGAGACACACTGTACCAGGGTGAGGGAGCAGGGTTGGAGCGAAGCCGGGAGCGCGGGTGAAGGAGTATTCCAGAGAGCAGGATCTGGTGAGTAGCAAAAATACTGACATGAGCAGAGTGCAGCGAGCAAAAAGTACAAAAGGTAAGAAGAAAGGTAGTCACGTTGACATGCGGACGATCTGTCACCGAGTGTCTGGCTCTGGGTCCTCTTATCCCACGGCAGGTTGCGTTGATTGCGCTGATGAGACCCAGGTGCGCATGGGAGGAACCAGGCGCTCCGCCCAGGTCTGGCTCCGACAGGCAGGGGCAAGACGGGAGCAAAACAGAGATCAGGAACCACACGGATCGTGACACCATTGCAGTTAAATGTTAATATTTTACCATTTGTAAAGAACCTTTTTCCTACCTTGCAATTAACCCCCAAAAAAGTAAAGGCACAGCAGCAGACAGTGCAGCAGCAGCAGCAGCCATATAGAGGCTGCCTTAAATAGTCTAACTGGGGAGATGAATGGTCCCAAAGGGATGCTTTCCAGGTAGAAAGGTTGAAAATAGAGGTCTATGGCACTTTTTACAGTCACATTCATTACCACTATGATCTAAACCAGGAGGAACACTCAATTTCCATCTGCTTGTTTAAAGTCAGATTATACCACAGAATTCAGATGTGCCCATGCCAAAAAGTGGGTGGCATCCCGTCCACCACCGGAAAAGTTACATACTGCACCTTTATTTCGGTTAATGTCGTCTTGTGTCTTCCAAATTAAGACTTTGCATATGAAAATACTGTTCTTTTAAGGCTGTGACAAAATCAGAGGACACAGGGCAATCTGCGGACACCAGGTTATCTATTATATTGGTGAGTGACAAACTTTTATCTATTCATTTGCCAGTGGTAAGTTATTGTCAATACCAATATGCACCTTTATTTTTTTTTAAACATGCTGTTAGTGGTGGGTAATACTGAAATGGTCAATGGTCAGAACCTTTCTACCTTCCAGGCACTCAGAGTGTAGTATTCACAGTTTACTTTACCAATGATGTTTTATGTTGAGAGCAGGAACCGTTAACCTTCGGATTAGAGGACGAGCACTCCACCACTTGAGCTACTCCTGTCCCAACAAAAAGAAGACAAAAACTATTATTCTGATAAAATGTTACAGTCCATCAGAAATGTGCTAAAACATACTTATACTGCAAAGCTTGTTTCATCCAATTTTTAATCAGCTCTAGTCGGTGTGTATTTATTTTATATAATTAAAATGTTGCTTATCTAAAACTTTACTTGTACACTGATGTTTTCAATACTGAACTTCATGTGTTGCTAAAACCTTTGAGAGTTAATATTTAAATGTACCCAGCTCTAAACACTGTCATGTTGCAGGTCCAAAAATGGTATGTTTCTTCCTTCTGCTGCTTCTTTTCGGTAAGATCCTTGTCCTTTGTTACGTTTCTCATGTTTTGGCCAGTTCTAGAAAGCTGTAGATTAGGAGTCCCCAACTTTTTTTGTACCAGGAACCGGAAAAATTTAGGTTTCATTTTCACGGACCGGCCATCTACGCATGGCAGATAAATATGGCAAAAAATAAGTTAAGTGCATAAAAAAATACAACTCACCATACCGCTGAATCAGTGGGAGCCCTGTGCTCGTTTCTTCTTTCTAGTTCAGGTTTTTTTGTTTTGTTTTTTTTCCCAAAAACTCTAAAGGTCCATCTTTTAATCCAGGTGCTTAGTCTCCATGTGCCAAAGCAGTTTGGAAAGTTTCATTGTCTCGTTCGCTTTTCCCGCATATATCGCGGAGCGGACTCGGCGTGTGAGAGACAAACCCATACTTTAAGTTGGACTCCTGGTGTTGTCTGTTAAATTTTGCTGTCTTTTCTTGGAGGTCGTAGGCTCCTCTTCTGGCTCCTCTGTTTGGCCTTTTTCTCTTTGCGGAAAAGCTCTCCAAAGTCTCGTTTTTGGCTCATTTTCACGAAATTGTGGCTATACTTTTGGCGACGTGTCTGAAGCGTTATACGTGATATGTGAGGAGTATATCTATCACAGATATATTAACTCGCCGCTACATCACATGGATTTCTGTGGAGATTTCCTATCAGGGTTTTCATTATAGATCTACAGACGAGCTTATTAGTGCGTCATGAGGGACAGGTGAAAGTTACATCGGAGAAAACGCGGTCGCTGATAAATTATTTACTGCTTTTGTGCGGCCGGGAGCGAATGCGTAACGGACCGGTACCGGTCCCCGGTCCGGTGGGTGGGGACCACTGATGTAGATCACTTCCATCAGTCCTCATGACAGCTGTGTTTATGATGATTACTGTCTATGCATCATAAATGAAAACATTTTTGAAATATGTTCAGACCAGGTCTCCACTCAGCTGTACCCCATGAGAAAGTACTTCTATATCGACATTAAGAAAACATGGCACGACGCAGAAACTTACTGCAGAGAAAACCACGACGAACTCGCCATTTTCCACAGCATGGAGGACATCCAGCTGCTGTCCAAACCCCAACCCTTCAGCAGTGTGTACGCTTGGATCGGCCTGTCAGACGATACGACAGGCTGGAGAACACACATGGGGAATGCCAATAACTCATGGATCTGGTCGGCAACAGGGAAACCAAGTACAACGGGCTACGGAAACTTTGATCCGGGGGAACCCAACAACTTTGCTGCAGCTGAACTGTGTGTTATGATGAACACGATTGGCCAATGGCGCGATGTCAACTGTGGTGATACTTGGAGCCATCTCTGCTTCACCGGTGAGTAAACTCATCATTTTGAGTCATTTTATAAAACCATGCACTTACTTTGACATAGGACTAGGTGACATGACAAGGAAACAAAGTGAACCAAGTAAAGTCCGGATGCCATTTTTATGCCGTTTTAGTGACAGTGTCATGTCAGTGCTTCTCTGTACAATGCAAGTTTATGCCCACTCCGTTAATGCTTATAACTACAGTTACATAAATCATAACTTAAAGGATTAATAGCCTAACTCCAAACCCCTTAATCAAGTTGTTTCTAAGTGAGGCACGATCGTCCACCGAGGGCAGAGTTTGTAAGATCCTGAATTAAAAGAAGAGAGACGTGAAGAACTATTTTATTTTAGCCATATATTAGAATTATTAAAACTTTTAAAATAAAATCATTTTAAATAAAGTTAAACAAGACAACTAAATTTAGGAAAATATATTATAACATTTTAAGTTTAATGTAGCATCCAGCAGGTTACAGGGTACCAGAATAAACTGGAGAGAGGCTGTTCATAAGTTTAGCTAATTTATTTAACACATATGGCACCTATAAACGTTAAGAAAAGTGTCCAGTGCTTAAGTACACACAAATCAATATAATTACTACACACACAGCAGACCAAATCAACATTAAAGTAGCGTGGCACTTCCCTTCACTACACCATATTGCACCATTGCCCGAATTTTACTAAAGCTGTATAAAATGCCAATGTGCAGCACTGATATTAAAGACCCATGTACACTTAATAAACAAAATAGTGGGATAAAAAAACAGTGACAGGTATAAAACTGCTCAAGTTCCTATAAAACACACACTTCGTTAGGATAAATTCATCCCAGTTGAATATCATCAAATAAATCAACAAAACCTTTGCCAAAGGTGGAGTTCAATTGTTTGTACTCGTCTTCCTTTAACTTAACACCCATGGCTAAATTTAGAGAAATCATTAATATTTTACATAAACACACAGTAGTAATAGTAACTGCAGTAGAAGTACATACAACCTCACATCCAGTGTGTAGTGATACTTTTATCCGCGTGGTGGATGGCTGGAGGTGGTTTGATAACGAGCCAATGGAATGAATGTGCAAACTGCAGTTATTACGCTGTGAGCGAGCGCATTTCACGACTTTCATTTTAGACATGCAACAATGAAAAGATTGCTCAATGTGCAAGGTAGAAAGATCACTTACACAAGCTCTATTTAATGTCGGTGCGCTGCAGAAAACGCGTCGTGTTTTTGACCGAAGCAAGTAGTAAAAGGGGCGTGTCCTTACGCACAGCGCTATGAGCCTTCACCTCCGAACGGTCACGCCCACTCCTGCTACAATTCCACCCGTTACATTAAAAAGGCAGAACATTTTATTTTATTACAAAGACAAGCTAAAAGTTGAATTTCTAATTAACATCGGCCTTGGAGTAAAAAACCCAAAAACGTTTAAAATAACCAAAAACAAAATAAGCTAGCTGAGGCAACCAGTGGTGCCCAGACCATCGAGGGTCAGTGCTACCGCTCGCCTCAGTGGACACAGCAACATGAAAAGTGCACGAAACTAAAGTCGTGATCCCAGTCACTAAATCACATGTGAAGGTGGAGGAAACAGAGTGCCATATGGGAACAGGTGGCTTAAATAGTCCCTAACTAGAAGGGCGGGGTCAAGGGTGGAGCCCACAGGGGTGCGTTCAAGGACAGCAGGGGAAGCAGACAACACCCCACTGCAGTCGCCTGAACCTGCTGGAACCATAAAATACATGTTATGAAGTGTTTATTAAGGCTAACTGATGTGAAGTTAGCACAATCTCAGGGTACTGGATTTGCGGTAGCTGTTCCTTGTGGGAGTCTGACCCCTTCTGTGTGGACGACCTTCCCTCTCTTTCACTATCCAACTACACTTCTCAAGCTCAAATGACGTTCCAGTGTCTGTGCTGTAGATTCTGGTGGTGTGGATCAGCGAGTCGAAGTCCTGCTCACTCTCAAATGCACAACTTGATTTTGTCCATGTAGAGGAGGTGACTGATGGTGGCTCCATGTCTCGTTGATGATTTTGGCTGAGGTGGTTCAGACTTATACAGAACAGCACTGGGGACATTGCCATTGGCCTTAAGGGTGATTTTCCATAACCTCATCATATTTGCAATTAAGGCTCTTAGAATCCTGTTGATGTCGTACAACTCCAAGCATTCAGTGATCCATATGTGTGATGGATCAATGTCTGGTCTTGGGGGTCTGCTTTGCTGTTGTTAACCTGTCACTGAGCGCACACTTTTGCAGATTGTGTTGCAAACTGATAGTTTATTCAGGTCATTTGCCTCGTTCACCATAATACGATATGTTGGAACGTTCACAAACAGACTTAATGATGTCTGCACTGTTTTTTTGTTTTAGATACTGGATCAGGAGTCACCTACACGTATTTTCCACCCTGCGGACATGGTCTGCTGCTCGAGCCTACTGTCGTCAGCACCACACAGACCTGGTAATGATTGAGGACTCTGCAACAAATACCAAAGTCCTGAACTCCAAACCCTCTGTAAACATCTGGATAGGACTGACCCGACAGGCCTGGGTATGGGTAGATGGATCCCTTCTCAATTATAACAACTGGAAGGCAGGAAAACCAACTAACGGAGGCATCCAGTACTGTGTCGCGGAGGAGGATGGGATGCATCAGTGGGTTCCGGCCGGCTGTGCAAATCTCAACCCCTTCATCTGCCGCGAAGGTAACTTCTATTGACAAGTGGAGAACTGGTTTTGAGGTGGGCTGCAGCCTGATACAACATCTTGAGGTTAAAGAATAAATGTTATGCTTTTGTCAGGTATTTAGAACAATACTCTGTCCTCGACCTCAGTGGTGGACTGGTAACTGGGAGACTCAGGAGTCTATATGGGCTGGTGTTGGGGCTTGTTTGATGCCAGACGGGAGAAATGCCAGGAGCACATGGCCGAAGGAGTGGCAGCAGCTGCACTGTCCAGACAGCCATGCGCCCTCTCGCGTCTCTCACATCTGGCACAGACCGATTGTGGTAAATTTCCTCCAGCACATACTATTATGTAAAGGCACTGGTAACTTCCTGTGGCTCTTTCAGAATAAAACCATCTGCACTGACAAACTGCAGAATGTGTCTTGTTGTAAAAGGCTTTTAAAATGACAACATAATAAATGCACAAAACACAAATTTGCTGTCCCGCTTAGAGCAACTGGATCCAGCTGAATTTTAGGCCGACATTAACTATTGAAATTAGCACTTTACTTGAAATAAATCATACAATGTAAACGAATAGTATAGGCCAATGGTTTGATACATAGTTTTAAGTACAGGCCATGATGAAGTCTCACCAACTTAATGTAATAAGCCCATTATTGCTGTAAAAAACAAAAACAAAACAAAAAAAACAAAAAAACAGCAGCATGCCACAGAATACAGGATAGAATTTAAAATTTAGAATTAGAATGTTTTTTTGTTTTTTTTTTAATTATTATTATTATTATTGAATCTTTTTCCCCCCTTCCAGACCCCCTACATGTTTGCCTTTTATTTTATTTTTATTTTTTTTATTTTGTTATTTATTTTTTAAACAACCATGCCAAAAAAGAGGGCTGGCGGACAGATGATGGTCTAGTATTTCTTGTTTATTTGAGAGTTAAATTCAGTCATGTAGATAACTATTCAAAACAATGGGCCTATTCATTTATGTTTTAAAGGTTTGTGACTTTACTTTAACGATGCCAAAGTTTTTTCGTAAGGCCTTAAGTACACGTTTGTTTAGAAGACTTGTCATGAACGAGACCCAATACAATAACTTAGATGGATTTTTCTCATCTTTTTTTTCTATTTTTGATATATATTGGTAAAAACTACCATCATCTGTTGTTTTACAAAGATTCTAGACGGTCACTACATGTTTTGTGTTGGGTTAGAGTCAATACACCAAGTTACCTGTGTGAATTTTACCATAACAGAACATAACTTCCAGAGGAGTTCTTGAGAAATAAAGCTTTTTCTTCAAAATGTTGTACTGTTTCTCTCTCTCTGTGTGTTTGCCATTAACATTTTATATTTCAACAGTGTACACCCTGATGAACACTGTCAGAGTGAACTTTCGGAGCAGAGCAAGCCTGACGGATCCAGCTCTCCACACTCAGATCCTGCAGAAGGTGAAGTGCTTCAAAGTAAACAAGTCTGTTTCTCTGATAGTTTTTAATCCTGGTCTTATTTTGTAGCTGGTGGAAATGTTCAGAGCTCACGGCTACGTCTCCAAACTGAGATGGCGCATCGACCCCTGGATCCTGAAATAAAGATACCAAAAGGCTGTTCTCATTGGAAGAACCAGCTTTATACCTTTTAACTGATAAAACGGGCAATAGTTTGAGGTGTGTTGAGGAGTAGTGTTTTGTGTAGATGTTTTGTGCGTCAGTAATGCACGAGAGGTTACAAAGGGCTGGGTGAGTATTTTGGTGAAATTGTCATCTTATGATTCAGTAATGCTCCACTCTCTATTTATACTCAAATGCAGACACTTTTTCCACCCACGTCTCCCTCACTCAGAGCCTCGCAGTTCAACACATGTAGTATTTCACTATAACAGAAGTAGATCATCATTTTCACCCCAATCTACAAGTGGTTTCATTGCTCTTTTTTCCTTTGCATTTTGAGGCTGTCTTAAGAGTTTGCTTTAAGTTGTTACTCGTGATGGGACTTTGGCTCCTTTGTGGGATCTGGATCTTTTGGATTCAAAGAGCCGTTCAAAAGATTGGCTTTTTTACTTTTTAGAAACAAATGACCAAGGCTAAGATTTGTTTAAAATGGTTCAAAGTGAGAGGAGTGTGTTTTTTTACCCTCTGAAATGATGAAAACTGAAATAAAATGTTGCACACTACAATAATAACTTAAAAAACCCTAACTGTTAAGATGTCAAATATGTTTTTTGTGCACAAATCTCTCACTCATGTCATCTGCTCTGCTTCTGTACTTATTTTTGTGTTGGTTTCAGCATTAATCTGTATAAAATGCTGTTAGAAAAGAAATAAAAAGATTTGGTTCTTTTAAAAAATGACATCCGGATCTGTTCATGTTCAGGAACAATTCAAAAGAACCAACAAACATCACGTCACTAGTCGTTATTGGTCTTGAGTGAAATTAGTGCCTTTTTCTCTCTCACAATGACATTAAGTCGTTGTAAAGGTTTAATCGGGTGTTGGTAGATGATGCTGAAGACGCTGATGGATCTCAGGGACCAGCCTCATCCTGGGGCCCAGAGTCAGGACTAAACACTGGTACTTGGCATTTCAGTTTAATGAAGCTAAAATCTGGAACAGTTTGAGACAGACCTCTACTGACAACGTTCTAGACTCAAAACTATATTGTTTTAACTCTGCATATGACTGACAGACTTTTATTCTGCACTCTTCTCTTAAAACTTTCAGTACATTTTTTTATGATGATTATTTGTTATAATTTGTTTGTATTGTGAATTTAATGTCTATCTTATTCTGTAAAGCACTTTGATTAACGAATTGTGCTATACAAATAGATGTGCTGTGCCTAAATGCTACTAAATTTTTCACTGTAGCGTTTCTGTTGAAGCCTAAATCCTGTTCATTTCATGGAGAATCTGAGAAAAGTTCTGGACATGAGCTGCGAGCCAAACTCTACTAGGAAAGACAAACACTGTGAAAAGCACTTTTTTTTCTGCACATATATATATTTTAATGTTGTAAATAAGTTTGGTAGGACCCCCGGACATCATGATGGGAAGAATGCAGCAAATACAATGTGTTCTCTAGATTTTTAGGTAAGTTACTGTTTTCTGAATCAGATGAGGAGCTGTATCAGAAATCTTGTTTCCTCTTCTCAATGGTTAGGAAACAATTAAATATATGCATTTGTTTCCAAGATGATAAATGTAACAGTTATACATTGTGTCAAATAGTGCCAATCTATTTTTTTATTTTTTTTTTGATAGAATTGTTTTTTGGGGTTTTTTTTTTTAGATTTTGCATAATTTTTGTAGTTATTGGGCTTTAAACATGCTCTTGAGTACTTCTCTGTTTGGCATTTCATACCAAAGCAAAGTGCGCTGGAATCTGGCAGCAGAGGGAATTACAGGAGGAAAAATCTTAGTCACTAACAAACATTCCTCAATGTTAATGTCAGTGTGCAGTTGTAATGAACACAATTCGAT